>JAPMOQ010052683.1:1511903-1526251 GCA_026543055.1 Argiope trifasciata | reverse complement strand
TGTAGATCGTTTCGAAGAATTTGTTTGTAAATTTATTTTTCAATGAATAAAGTTCCTAGGTAACAGTAGTTTTTGTTAGTATGTTCGCCATACGCGTGTGCCGCACAGTAAAGGTCATAATGACATTTTAATATGCTATGTATAGCACGTCTCGTTTTGTAACATAGGGCATGTTCGTGTAATCGGACCAGCCGGTTATTAGGATCAAAATGATCGCGTCCCGATGTGGTCCGATTAACCGGAATAGACTGTATATCTTATTGGGAGGGAATGTGCATCTACTCAATAATAGCTTTGACATTTTAATGAAAGTTTCAATTATAAAAAAAATTAGGCCGAACAATTTTTTTTTTTTTTCATAAAAAGTTCCAAAATTATTGTTGCTTAAAATGAATATTACAATATTCAAAATTATCATTTTCATGGATAGCAAAATAACAGGCGTGCAATTTTTTCCAAAATTTTGGCAAATAGAAAATTTTATGGGGGCGGGGGTAATTTGTAAAAAGATATTGCATTCTTGGATGGAAATTCAAACTTGGTGGTTCTTGGAAGGGTTTCAACGCTTCTCAAATATTTAACAGTCTATTTTTCTTCCTTGTCAAAAGCTAAAGAAAAATTATTCTGTTTAATATTTATGTATTTGACAAGACAAATAGAAAAACTGAAGTTACAATTCTGCGAAATTTAAAAAGTAGAATTTAGGAGATATATATTAACGGTTTAATAGCTCTATGACATGAAAAGAATTATAACTAACTTATTTATTAGCATAAACAATGATGTATCAGGCATCTAAATGAAATCATCGTTAGAAAAGCGTATAAGAAGAAACAAATCATTTCGTTTTTTGGGCATATCAACTATAAAAAAAGAAGGATCAAAGTTTATAACTGAGATATAGTGTATACTTATAAATATATTTGCATTTATTTTCAACTATAGTCAACATTAATGGTCTGAATGACAAAAGAAATACAAATATATGAAAATAATCAACATCTTTTTCTAAACCTACAACAAAAAAAAGTCAAAAGTAAGTAACATGTAAAAGAAAAAAGGCATTCGTGAAAATTCTAGAATGAGTGGCATATGTCATCGATTTATCTCAATTTGCAACTGTTCATATTTCGTGTTGGAAATATTACTACGACTTTACTTCAAACACAAGCGTGAAATACTTTTTTTTTATTTCGATTAGTTCAATAAAGAATCCTTTGGCATTGAAAAATTGTTTTATTCAACAGAAAAAACTTTCATAGCTGTAATATATTTTAATCCTCAGCATATAAAATTTACAAAGATATTTTATTATTTCTAAACTCTTGAAGAAATAAACTGCATCCCCTATAAAATTATGTATATGATATGTAATTGCTGTAAAATGATGTCAAATATTATACACAGCTAATACTTTCAAATGTAATAGCACGATTTATTTTATTGTTTGAATATGTAAGTGTTAATATATGTTATTTCTGCATAATAAAGACGAATTATTTATGAATTTTATTTTTATCATAATAGAAATAATGATTTAAGTTCACATCCTATCGCTTTTAAAGCTTAATAGATTACAAGTCATAAGAGTTTTTTCTAAATGAATATATATTAAAATTATAGTGCAATTCACGATCGTACAAAAGTATAGAATTGAATTCTCACATAAAATTAATTCTAATCAAAATTTAGCGATTTATTGATAAATCATTTTGAAAATTATTTAAATATTGTACCATTATCTAAAAAAACATAATTACAGATTCAAAGAGGCCTTAAGAAACAAGTAAAAAAGCAGTCATAAAATAGCTAAAAAAAATAATATCACAATAATACAATTTCATACGAGACGTAATATTACCTGGTAAGAGAAATAATCATGCTATAAAACCAAGTTCAAAAATTATTACTTCGTTAATCTAAAACATCTTTATCCACTTCACAGATGCATAAAAATTAGATAAATTATTCTATGATCAGATGCACGTTGGAAATAAAATTTATTCCAAATGATTCTGCTGTTTCTTAAAAAAATATTTTTTCGCCAATCGAAAATAAAGAAACATTTTGTTTGGTTTATTTATTTTCCATTTCAATTTCTTGAACATTCTCTCTCGGTCGCAATTTTTATTTCATTCGCGTTGCCTTAATTAATCTCATTACCGACTTAACAGCCATGAAATTAGTAAAAAAGAATTAAGAAAGATAAAAATAAATTTATTTTAGCTATGCCTCTGAAAATAAATGGTATTATTTCATTGAAAAAAAATTAACTCAACCATTTTAAAACATTTTATTTTTATAAATGAAGACGTCTTATTTGTTTTACTAATTAAGTGAAAGTAATTAACCTTTCTTTAATAAAGAAATACTTCAACCGACACATTAAAAATAATTTTAACTTCTAGTTTCTTTTTCAAACAAATGTCAATCTGGTAAAAAAAGAAACATTTAATGATTTGTAACGGGTGATATCCAATACAGATGACAATTTTTTGCTGTCTTACTTTTGAAAAAGATGTAAATTACAAATTAAAATAACTTATTTAATCATTCATTAGAAATCAATTACTTTCAATTATTCATCAATATGCTAATGAAGAGTGGCAACATACATTTCTTGACAAAGAAACAGTAACATTTTTCGAATAATTAAGCACAGAAATGATGGAAGAAATGTAACTACTTATTTAGTAGGGAGGATATGCATTTATTATAGTGCAAAATGGTGCAAGTATCGACACACCGAAGAACTAAAAACTTAGAAATAAAAAAGATGCTCCTTGGATGATTTTCAAACAGACCCAAAAATTGATCTCCAGGTCAGAATGAGGTAGACAGGAGTAACTTGAGGATAAATAAGATGTGTGATGACCAGGGACAATAAGGAATATTTTGCATCTGTTCTCCATGCTCTCCACTAAACCATCGAGGAGTTGTCCCACCTCTCTCTGAAGGCGATTTTGAGCTCTTGTACTTGTTCGCGGAGGAACGGTTTGTGAAACACGTCTATCAAGACCATCTCAGACATTTTCAACGGGATTTAGGTCGAAAAAGTAAGAACATCATTGCATTTGGACAGTATTTTCACTTTGAAGTTTGTCGGATAGCTCAATGCTTCAGTGTGGGCACGTATTATCTTCCATAAACAAAAAGTCTGAACCTACAACACCCCTATAAAGTCGAACATGATCCAGAATATATTCCCTAATACCGTTGAGATGTAACGCTTCCTCGCTCAAAGATGTTAGGTGATGTTATGCCATTGTGCATGATACATTCCCACGCCATTACGCCTGAACCGTACCAATCACAATAACTAACAAACTGTTGTACATAACTAATTCCACACTCTTTCCACATTAATTGGTAGTCAGAATCACTTCTCAGACGAATCTCGTTTCAGTTAACAACATCCTTCTAGAGCAATTTTGGATATCCCAAACAACATGTTCCTTACAACAGCTTAATTCCTCATGGCGATGGCATGATTGAATCGGGATGCAACGAGCAGGCTTTTGTGTATACAAACCAACTTGATTTAACCACTGTGAAGTGATTTTACTCGAAACATGCGTACCGGCAAAGGGTGCAAGATTTGCAATTAACTGGTCAGGATTTAAATTTCTACTCCTTTTGGCCACAAGGATTACATAGCGATCCTCTAAAGGTGTTGTGTTCCTACCCGGCATACTTTTACAAGGCATTTCCATCTTCAGCGGACTTCTTTAATCGCGAGATGACACCCTTTGATACAGGGGTGAAACTTTGACCTGCTACCAGCCTTCCAACTGCTCGTCCACGATCGTAGGTACTCAAACGATGTCTTGCTGACATTTTGCTTTTGATTATTGCGAGAACCAAACAGAATTTCAGAGAAAAAGTTTTTTATAACACCTTGCACTACTTTGGATTAAATATCAAACAGCACAGATACGAGAATGAATAATTTGGAAATCAAGTTGTAACTTTAGTTGGCGATAAATTACTAACTGAGACAACCTCCTGCACTATTTTCTAATAACAGTAAAAGCGAAAAATAATGAATCAAAAGCGAGAAACCACCAATTTGTTGCTTACGCATTTTGAGGCTTCGAAAACCTCAAATTAAAACAACATCATGCCCTCACATGATAATAAAAATATAAGTATTAAATTAATGTTGTATAAAATAGAGTACACATTTTTTATTTAAATTGATCAAATATTTTAAAGAAATTGATATAAAGTAATGCATAAAAAATTTGCATTCATTAAAAGATAAGTATATTGTAAATAAAATTAGATTTATTCTTTATTTATTATATTAGACTCAATTTAAATGAAACTTATAAGTTGCACTTCAAGTGCTTCATATATTTCGAAAAAAATTAGAAAATAATGCATTGATTTTTTTAAAAACAGAGTACTAATTTCAAGGAAATAAAAATAGCAAAAAGTGGAAAACAAAATTAAGCAGTGGATATACTAATAATTTTATTACAGATGATCTTCAATGTATTTGAAAGATAAAGCTTATGGATTTCTTTATCTACTCTGAGCTATTTTGTCCACATAAATAAAATTTCAACACATTTTAAAATAAATTTGAATGACATGATTGGAGGCATTAGATTCCCAGCGTGTTTAAGAACACAAGCATTAGCCAGACAAACTAAATCTTCCGATTGTTTTCCTTTTGACCGAAGCACAAACAAAAGAGGAATCTATCCATCGTCACCCTGACAAACATCGGAGACCCATAGATCTGAGTCCCACACAAAAGAAAAGATGAGGGTATCTCAGAGGATTAGTGGCTTGGGAATAATTGGCTGGACAGAAAGACCACGTGTCAAATAAATCCTGATCAGAGCCAGATTGTTAGCGAGAGCGTCCTGTCTTCACAGCTTATTCCTCGTCACGGCTTAAAAGAAAATTTCTATCAAACAGCACTGAAGACTGATGCAACATCGGAAGGCAATCAAAGGATATACGATGTTTATCTTTAAAAGGCGATCGATAGGCTTGTTTATCAAGTATCATTCTTTTTGTTTGGTGTCTAATGAAGCAAGAATACAAACTTGATTACAGAAAGAGATCCAGATTACAGATAGAAATAAATATCAATGGCGTACATATTTTATAGAGCTTCAAAACGCATGGGAGCTTTTTCTTTTAGTTTCTCGTATGCAAAGAAGATTGATGAAGAGCTATGAGAATCGTTTTGACTCGAAAGAAAAAAAAAACATTGCAGTTATTTTTATATTTATTTCAATGTCTTCTATTTGTCTAGGATTACAACAAATAAATGTTGGAATAACCCAGACCAAATGAGCTTTGTAACCTTCACAATGTAATTACAGAATTCAATGAGATTTTTTCCAAGTCTGGCTCTGTACTTGCTAATATAATAAATTTAAAAAAATGATTCAAATTAATTCATTTCTTCATAAAGTTTTGTTATTATAATTTTAGATCTGTATCAAATCCTCTAGGTAACTGAAATAAATAGGCATATCCTATTAATATACCTATTTATGGATATTTCAGCTTAGATAACATGGATAAAATTTAATATACAGGGTGTCTCAAAACCCCTGATCGTGACTTTTATTCCTTAAATATTGATCATAGACATATATATTAAATTACAAATCTGCATAAAAAGAGGTGCAAAGTGTCATGAAGTCGATTAAAATTTTCAAGGCATTAAACTTTAAAAAAATACCAAATTTAAATTTTTATACAAACTCCCTTACAAAAAAATCCCATCAAATCAAAGGAATATGCCCCATCCTCTAATAAGGTCATGTACAAAATTTCATAACTGTATCATGAAAGTTCACGAAGATATGTTGAAACAAAGTTGTTGATGAAGGTCCAATCATAAATTAAAATGCAAATGTTTACAGCTTCTCTGCAGATAAAGCGTCATAGGAATGCATCCCAAGGAAATAGGTTTCATATTTTTAGTTTTAAATGAAAATTTTAAAATCTATGCTTCCTGAAAAATACTTTAAAATTTTATATCATGATTACAGAATATGACTTAAAAATAACACAATCAATGAACTTGTAAAAAAAACTTATAAAATATTTCCTTTAAGTTATTATTTCTACAAATTTTTAATATTTTTGAACCAATAAATAGCAAAATTACTATTTATTTATCCAATCATTACTTTCTTTGTTAATTTGTATCTAACTCTAAAACACGAGCATCCGACATGATTTTTCCTCTTTGCGAACTCATATCCAGGCATCGAAAAGTGGTTTAAGTCAGCATTTATGTAGCTTCATATTTTTGAGATACAATTTGTGTTAAAATGCTGAAATTTCGTACATGACCGTATTAAAGGATGGGCGCATTTTATTCTTTGGAGGGTACTTTTTTGTAAGGAGTGCGTATAAAAATTTAAATTTTGTATTTTTTAAAGTTTAATCCTCTGAAAATTTTAATCTTCATAACATTTTGTACCTTTTTTACGCAACTTTGTAATTTATAGTATAAGTAAATGATCAATATTTAAGGATTAAAAACAGCGATCAAGAATGTTCAGCGAATAATAAAAAAGTGAGTAATAATCTTGTAATTATTGTGCACTCAGTATCTGAAATTTACAGTTGCACAGACACGAAGAGCTTTAGTTCTTGAGAGTCTTGAATACTTCGAATGAAAAAGTAGAATTAAAATCTCTTAACTTAAATGGTCTACATTTTTTACCACGTGAATATTTTATCATGAAAGGCTAGTAACCGTGAAATGTTGATATTCTCTACTTTAATCTCTCATGCAGTCTATAATTTTTCGGAAATTTATATACAGCCTGAATTTAAGAGTTTGATATACAGCCTGCTTTATAAAAAAATTATATATAGTCTACTTTAAAGAAATTGGCGTAAAATTTCGACACCTGAATTATGGATTATAGATTTAAATCAACAAGAACAGGACAAAAGAACATTTTCATATCTGTTTCATAAATTAGCTAAAAATGCATCGTATTATGGAATTTTCAAGGAATTACATGGAAGAACATTTAACAATGTTATAATTCATTTTAGATTTGCCTTGGAGTAAAGGAAGCATGGTCCACGAAAGAATATGTTTCTTTTAAATCAATAAAAAACAGTGCAATCTAAACTGTAGCTTACAGTTTTTAAAAACAATTAATAATAACTTTTTCAAGGTTATTATTATACCAATATGTATGTAAGATTCGTTTTTTTAAATTATGTAACTACAATAAAAAGCACAGAAAGATTGAGATAATAATAATAGAAAGCACGTAAGATAAATACTAAGGGAAAATTTTACTTTTTGATTAAATTTCAATTAATTAAAATTTGGTTTCACTTATTATTTATTGCTGAACTCGCAAACAATGTTACGGTTTCAAATTTGACAGGTCCAACGGTTCTGAGCAGAATTTTTAAAGACATTTTTTTATCATGCAAGTCACAGTTAGCTGAAAGTATGATTGACAAAATTAGAGATTAGTACTTTAATTATTTGTCGCTGGTAATACAAAGAATTTAATTGATCTGCTGAAGGCATCCTCTCAGTTAACGGCCATAGACACGCCACTCTATCTGCGTCTATCACAGAATAGCATACCATCTTTATTATATCGTTAAAATTATCACGTTAAACATGATACCTTCACTTTCCCAAATTTTTGTGATTTTAAAATGTATAAATGCCTTTTAATAGCACATATATATCCGAACAAAAATAATCCAAAAAACGAATATAAAGAAAAAAAAACTTTCTACAAATAGAGATAAGTACAATTCACATAATCCTCAAACTAAAAATAAGAGTGACGGAATGTTTTCGAATCAGAACTAAATTCATACACATATACTTTCAACATTTCACATAATGCATCATTATTTATGTCCCAGAACTCGAAAAAGATAATATTAGGTAAAATATTCAGAAAAAGTTCTCTTTTTTTCATCATTTATGCATCAAAAAGAGGCTGCATTCTTCAAGAATACTGGGACGTAGTAACAAATGAACTCTGACATTATTTACTGATGTTAAACAAAGTATATTCCAGAGTTTTATCTCTTCTTAAAATGTACTGCAGGAAATGTTTAATGGGCAGTGAATGTTGCTTGAAGATAAATTATTATAGCGAGACAATTTGATAATGCATTTCAAACAGGTAAATTTGGTGTAGCGTTTAAAATTTTGCATTACTATAAGATTAACCACCTTGGATATTTAAAATTATGAGATGTAAATAGATTTAGAAAGAGGTAGCAGATTTAATTGTTTATTTTAGAGTGAATTGGAATAATTCCTTCAAAATGAATATGAATAAATAAAATGCAGCTAAAGAAGTTGAAACGATCCTGGTTTATTCATATTGCTTTTTAATTTATATCATAATTACTGTCAGAAATAAAAAGGATGGAAGATAGTCTTTTTGTTATATTCACAAACAAAATTGTGTAAAGTCTATTGGTCACAGTCTAATTCAAACTACATCTAACATCAATGAAGTAAAAAGATAATTTTTTTTATCAACACACATCTATAAAAATATTTTTTGGAAATAGACAACAGCGGGAATATTTTTTATTAATCATTTTCATAACAGAGTAATACAGCAAAAATTCGGTCATTTTAATAATTATTATTAAAATAATCTTATCAATAATAGTTCATTATTTTTCTGGCAAGGGTGTTATTTTCACCATTTAAATGTTTTCCTCATCGCTATTTACAATCTCATTTTCAACAATTATACTGAAATATCTCCATTTAATTAGAAAAAATAATAAACTAAATTCTACAACATTAATTAGCAGAAGTGATTAATTTTATAGAAAATAATCCCATTTAAGTACAAGTAAATGATAATAAATAATATTATTTTAAAGGATTTTACTTATTTAAGCACATGCTAATAATGAAAATCGTTTTCATCATTTACAAAATGTTTTATTATTCCTACTCAAACTTCATTTTACACAGCAGTTAAATTTTGCGCTTATACTACTTTAAAAATGTTTCTATCATATGTCGCGTTTAATTAAAAATTTAACAGCAATAACTTTCATTTTAAGAAATTTATCGTCGCGGATTGTGTAGGTATATATGACACTTGTAGTAGAAATCTATTTAATAAATAGTAATAATTATACTTTACATTCTAAGAAATTATAGCTTTTATGCAATTTTTTTATGTTCATATTACACATAATTTAAAATACATTTCTTTTTTTTTTGCTTTATAATATACTTCCATTAGCATGAGACATTTCATTGAAGTCTTGTAGTGTTTTTCGTTAGTTCAGGAAATACTTTCGAAATTTTCTAGTGGTTTTCATTAGTTTGAATAGTTCTTTTTAATCTTTGATTGCATGCGTAAAGAATAAACCTAAAAAAAAATGTTTTACATTCAATTCATGTTTCTATTATTCCGAGGACATTAGAGAACTTTCTGAAAGATAATAATAATACTAACAGTAGACGAAACAGACAGCATTGCAAATATATAAAACAGTCTGGAAAATAACAATGTCATCCATGTAGCAACTATTTTCCAAGAAAGATAAGCGGTCTTCGAAAATAAAGCAAATTCCATGAGATTTCAACTCATTACCTACAAAGTTTTTTAAAAGCAGTTTATGTATTTGCAACAAACAACTGGTTTTCGGCTTTTTCTGAAATATTAAAATGTCACTCGGCTCAAATATTGCTAAAGTATATTTAAAACTTAAATTTTTTCGATGCAAATAGTTTACTTTTCATTTCAAAAATCAATAATTTCTACTTTGTCACAAAATAAATTGTCATAACGGTGAATAAGGAGAAGGAACTATTTACATTTCCTTTTAAATATTACGTTTATAGAGCAAACATTTAGAATAAATTTTATTTTAGTCATCAGTTTGTTTAATTTTTCTGAAATCTATTAATTGCAATTTAATGAAATTACACGAAGGTAGATTTTGTTGTATAAGATCCAAATTTGTGCATTTCAATCAAACTTTTTGTAAAGATAAATTTTATACAGATGAATAAGTGTTTCAGTTCTTTAAATTGACATCTATTTTAATTCTTTTTACTTTTTCGTATACGTAGCATAGAGAAAGTGTAGCATCCTCAAAAATTTCGAACTCAAGATTTTGACGAATCTCTGTGTTTTAGATTTACATGAATTCAAAGACCACATTTTTGGAAAATAATCCTCTGTCTATGACAAAGATAACTCAAAAATCCTTTGAGTTAGACGATTCAAATTTGCACACTGTCTTTACATATTTCTATCAAATTTTAAGTAAAATGTGTTCAGAGGAATTCCGCCTGTCTGTTTGAATAAAGATTAACACAGTAATTATAAACGAAAAACAAGAGTATTCGCAACACAAATTTATATTTATAATGTAAACACCTGTCAAATTTTAAGCTAAATCCAACAATGGTTAATCGTCTGTCGATCTGTACTTTCAGAAACATCAAAACGCGACAGTTAATGATTTAAATATAACAAATAACATATAGGGATTTTGATTACAAGTACATTTTATAACAATATTTTATTTCAATCGGTTAAAAAATATGTCTAAAACCCAAATTCGATTGTTAGATATTTACCATTAACGAATGCCAAGAAATTGTGGCAGTAAGATCATAAGCCACATAACATCTACGGGACACGAGCAATTGCTTTTGCCAAGTGACTATGTTACAAGGCTTCTAATCAAAAGGTCCCGAGTTTTATTCCGAGCCACCACCAATCTACCACATTGGTGATCTCGAATAATGAGCCTTCATTCAAACTTCGGGGTGACCTCTATTGGTTGAGAAAGGCGCCATAACAAACGTTCGTCACCTGCTATAACAGTTGAAGTGATTAAAATGTTCGTCGCCCGCCATAACACTTGGCAAGATTAAAACGTTCATCGACCACCATAACGCTTTGTGCAATAATAATAATAACGATCGTCGCCCGCCATAACGCTTGGCGCGATTATAACGTTCTTCGGCCGTCAAAAACACTTGTTGCGATACCATCATTTGTCTTTCCTAAGACCCATTGGAATGGAAGTAATGTGGTGGTAAGTTCATAAATCAAATAACATCTACAGGATACGAGCAATTGCATTTGTCTCATGGCTATGTTACCAGACTTCTAATTAAAAGATCCCAAGTTCTATTCCGAGCTAATACCACTTACCATACCACCTATCACAGATTTATAGCCAATAACTTGTCAAGATCTATACAATAGATTCAGTAAAAATGTTAAATCTACGCCAAAAGCTAATATTCGGTAATATGATACGGCAATGACATATAAGACGCTATTTAGAACAAAAACTTTATTATAGAATATACGAGAAAGTTTTTATAGAGAAAGTAAACCACTCTCTTTAGTTTAATATTTGAACCATTTGCACAATGTTTGTTTATTGTTTGACAAAAATTTTACAGAGAAATTACAGCACTTATATTAATCTAATTTTAAACAAATATTTCTATCTAAGGTGTCAATAACAACGACCAAATCGACTCAGTGCATATTTTAAACTGGAATATTCTAATTAATATCAACATTTGACATGAATGAAAACGGAAGCAGCCGCCAATAACAAAAAATATTTGTATATCATTGAAACGCTTAGAGACTGACCTTCCAAGTGACAGCAAGTACATAAGCAGTCAGGAAATGAATACATTCATCACTTCACGATGGGTGTGATACAAACGACTAAATTCCTTTGTTTTTCATACAGAATGTAGGTGAGAAAAGGCGGAATCTAGAAGTTTCGATCAGGAGCTGTGTCCTTTATTAATAATTCATTTTATTAAGCTCCAGCCTGACAGCTTGTCAGGATGTCTTCTGGGAAAGATCAGCTTCGTTGACAGTGAGAAAGGAAAACAGTCCAAGGATTGATGTTTCTATTCCTTAGAAGCTTTATTTAGAAGCATCTCAGCAGTAGCCTCTCAAAGGTCTTTAAGAGGGCGTGTGCCTAAGGCACTCCACAATGCTACCAACTAATAGATCAGAAAATGTTACAAGATAAGGAAATGTAATAATACTTATTTTATATATATATATATATATATATATATATATATATATCCCTATTCCAAATGGATAGGTAAATAAATCCCTATCAAAATTTCATTGTAAAAACCATTGAAGAGAACATTTCATTCACTTTTGCTCTTGTGATATGATGCAGATTGGCGTATCTTCATTTCTTCATTGCTTCTTCCTTGTGCATAAATAATTTTACCTTCCAGAATGGAATAAATCTAAGTTATAAACTTCAAAAGTTTCTTCTAATCAGCTACGCATCTGCTAAAAGTTTGTTTTGCACACAGACATATTGCAATTTTTAGCAATCAAAAAAGGCTGATTGACAATTAAGGTAACAGATTGTAAAGGATAATACCAATTTTTCAAAGAAAATATAACATTTAAAAACATTTTTAAAGTGAAGAATTTGGAACCAATTCATTTTTAACTTTGTAAAATATGCTTTTAACTTAGTGATAGTTAAATAAATAATTTCTTGTTATGCACAAAATTTAGAAATTTATGCAATCGATTATAAATTGTCATCTAAAACAAAACATAAGAAGACTTAAATTTATTGAAATTATTGAATAAAAAAATTGAAATAAAGTTATAGCAGTTTTGCTGCTTTCATATTTAATATGTAATTTGTAAAAAGGTTACGAATTAGGTAAGAATATACACAGTTTATTTTCTGTTTTGTATTAAAATATTTAAGATTTTATTATTTTGTAATTTTTTTTATTTAATAGGACATCAATTTACATTCAAGTTACAGGTTTCAACTGCCAAAGAAGGGCTCTAAGTCAGGGGAATTTTACTGGAAATATGAAACGTAAAAGAAGAAAATGGTGCGTTTCCTCACACCTGTTCTTTTAACATACCTACAGATTATGAACTTGCAGCTGCTTATATTTATATTTCAATGAAATTACTTCATTTTCAAATTATTTTTTATTGTTATTTTTGTAAGAACTTCTTCATTAAGAGATGACAGCCTACATTTGATTTCCATAAACATGTTGTATTTCGTAAAGATTTTTTGTAATGATGAAAATAATATTGCATATATTCTCTTGAAATATTTAAAATGCCAATTCATTGAGCAAATTTTTGGAATGAACTTATTTTAAGCTATTTTTTTTATTTTTAGTTCCAAATTCTTTATCCAAAAGTCAAAAAACTCCGATGTTTCTTAATGTCATTAATAAACATTGATAACAGTAAAAGTTTATTTACTTCAATGGAGTTTTTTGACATAATTTAAATGTGACTTCATAGAGTTTGAGGATGATACTCGTTGTTGCAAAGCATCTAACATTTGCACCCTTTAATCAATTAATTTATAAAGATTAGCTAAATGCTTTGAATCATTATACATTTCAACCCTTTTAAACACTTAAAATGTTTGTGCAATACCTTATTGTTAATTGGTAAATATTTTGCAAAGGAATATGTGCTGCGTTGATCTATTTTTGATAAGAAACATTTGTTTTAAAATTCTTTGCTATACCAAACAAATCGAATCAGGGCATGGTTTGATTGACAGATATTTTTAAAAAGTGTTCTACAAACAGCACATAATTGCTTTACTTCGTCCTCATAATTAATTTATAATCTTTGTGGTAGATTGGCTAGAAATAAATCTTTTCTACTGAAGAATGGCATCGCAAGTAAGTAAAGAAACAGCAGCGCAACGTCATATTTGATGCATTTGCTCTCAGATAAATTTTAAGATGATTTCTGGCACTTGTTGGGCTCATTTTTCACCCTCCTTTTGCTAACGATATTTTTACTTTAAGAAGATCTCTTGTATCCCATCTAAGCATAGTATGAAGCTTTTCCAATGTAAACACAGGAAGTGATTATTTTTCTTACATGTCATCATTATTTTGCTGTTAAAATTATATGCAGAGAGATTGTAATAATTTTTAAAGGGAAACGGAAAGAATAATTATAAGCGTGAATTGTGTTTGCAAGTATAATATTTGCTAAAGTGTATTTCGCAATCATTTGTGATGAATGCAAGTCCGTAAACCGAGTTTATAATGCATACCAAATCCGTAGCAATCATATGTTATGTATGCGTTTGTCTATACTAGTAGCAATCATATCTGATGCATGTAGCTGCATATGCCAGATGTAGCAATCATATATGATGTATGCAGGTGTCTATATTTACCAGATGTAACAATCATATATAATGTATGCAGGTACATATACAAGATGTAGCAATTTTATCTGATATATGCGGTTGTATATACTAAATGTAGCAATCGTATCTAATGTATGCTGATGTATAGACACGATGTAATAATCATA
>JAPMOQ010052683.1:1492589-1511893 GCA_026543055.1 Argiope trifasciata | reverse complement strand
ATGTACGAGGTATATGTGTACCAGATGCAGCAATCATATATGATGTATATATTTGCAATCATATCTATCTATATTTTTTCAACATTTTCGTATCTGTGATAGGATATGCATCCATTCCAACAAATATAACAGCTTCATTATTATAATCAATGAAAAATAGATAAAAGCAGATAACTGGAAATAATTTCTCAAATTCATCGCTGTAAGCTGTATAGAAACCTCGCAATTAGTGACTAATCTTTTTAATTTTAGACAGATGAGTAGTTTTCCTGGAAGATTGATTTGTATTATATTTAGAGTCACCAGCGAACAAATAATGGAGTAGTAATTAGCATGATTGAATTGATCAAGCGGCATAATCTTGATAAATCTTTTCACGTATACCCATTCCACCAACAGGGAATCTTAGAAATTCCAAGTAAGGGGACATTCTGTTGTGAAAAGAAAAGCAAGAAAAGGATGATCATATGTAAACTCATTTTAAAGCCAACAAGTAAAAATTTCATCAATTTTTACTTGTCCTAGCGGAATTCAATTTATAATGAAAGTTACAGCCAATATTTATATAATAAAATAAATTGTTGTCATCGTTTCAAATGTTCGACTTAAGTCTGTAAATCAATTCACATTTATCGAATTGTATTATATCATTTATTATATCATTTATTATGAAATTCATCAGCAGAATTCATTGAAATCTGATTCATTATAGCACCACTAACATTTATATTTTCTTCTTTAAATAATTGATTTATAATATAATTCACACACTTACTTTTTGGCAACAAAAATATAATTTTATTTATTCTATAAAGAAATATAAGTAAAATAAAGAAATTGCTAAAAACAATTTGTAAGAAGTAAATATGTAAAATTTTAATATCTTCGGAATAGTAAATAACGCAATCGAATCGAGTATAACTGATTTCTATTGAATAAAAGGAGCACTCAGCCTCAAAAGGGCTTATCACCATATTGCAATATATATATATATATATATATATATATATATATCCTTCGATGGTATCCTTACCTTCCGATGAGCAGGAACTCTCCGGTGGCATTTAACCTTCTGATGGCCTTGAGCAATCCTCTTACCGTCATCCCCTCGCAGAAACACACCACCACCTTCGCGTTGGGGTACTTCTGAAGGTTGCGGATGATCTGGTCGAAGACGTAGTCCTCAGCGTGACTCAAGACAGAGTCACTGGCTGCCACGCAGATGCCTGCCTCGTGAGCCAGCTTCACGAAAGCATCCATGCCGCTGCCCCCGTAATTACCTAAAGAAAAAAGAAACTGGATTATATTAAAAATATATGTCATAGAATAATATTAAATATACATATTTTTTTGAAAAAAAATTATAATACGTATTTTGCTAATACTAAATAAGCTACATAGAAGGTCGGTTTTGATTGCAACAAAACTCAAATACGTCAGTCAAGATTTGATGGACGCTTGCCCGTCGTTCATCGGAAATGCATGTGCAGCGCAAGTGTATACACAAGTAGGAAATTATGTGGCTTAAAGCTTTAGTGTAAAATTTTCCGAAGACCTGCTGTAAATCCTTACATTCTAAAAGATATACTATACAACACTTTGTAAAATATAGATGTTTTCAATTCAAGTTGCAAATGAGAAGTTAAAACAAGGTGACTTTCATAAAATACTCACCATTAGACATTTTATAATGATAATGTTATCACAAATTAAATAGCATAATTTTAAATTTATTATCATAAATTCCTAAATGAATCATTAAAATGTTAGAGAAAAATCGCACGTCGCTTTGGTATAATTTAGCAATTTAACGGCGCCATTTTTCCTGAGATCCTACCAAAATGAGATCATTTCCCAAGAATGTTTCCACCAACTTTAATATTAAATGCAATTGAGTAAAATCGCTTTGTACTATTTGCATTCATTTATTACAAGTATAATTAAGAGGAAGTAATATAAAATATTATTAGGAAAACTGTTAGACACGATTCTGATATTGAAAGTGGGTCATTGAAATTCAAGTAATTCGTGTTAATTCAAAGCGCATAAATCTTCCTTCGATGGTAACTTAAATTAGAAGTTAGTTTCAATACATCATACGGGCAAATTTATTCAAGAGTATGATGTGTTCCACTTGAATATTTAGGGCATACGATTGACTGCCATCATTCATCATAAGTTCCTAGAATCCAAGAACAACTCAAAAATAAACTAGTGTAATCCGTTTTGCATTATAATAATACTAAGCATATAATTCATATAGAATAATAAAATAATATAATGTTATAATTATATAATATGTTTTCCTGCTATGAAACTCATCGCTGAAAAAATTAATTCTGAATGATATTTTTAATGAGTCCTGAATAAGCATCAAAGATTGCCAATCTTAGGCGAAAACTTTAAAACCTGACAACAGTTTGGCGACTAATTTAGTAAATTTGGCACAAAAATGAAGGTTTTAGAATGTTGGCGATATCTGAATTAGGATTTGAGATTTAGAGATTGCTTTAGATAATTTCATTCTTTTATAAAAGCGAAGGAGTTAAAGCAGTTCGGATTAATGAGTTCTTGCAACATTGTATTGTTCTCAGCGTGAGCTCTCTACAATGGAATACAATTATTGATTCTCTATCAACTTTTATTGTGAATTTCTATAATTATTATACTTTGGTACGATTCGGATAAGATTTTCTACCTGTCTTGGGAAATCGAGGCACGTAGTTTGTTCAAAATATTACGTTACATCGAAATGGAAATTACACAAAATTTCTAACAGAATCGTTTGCACAAAAATTAAAGGGGAAAAAATAGTTACATTTTGTTGCAATTAATATTCTGGGATAAACTTATTTTTACAAGAAATCTTACAGTTGAAAAAGATCTCAATTTGTTGAAAACATCAATTTTTAATACTTAGAAGCTGAAAATGTTTTTACATTAGGTCAGTTTTCTATTTTACAATAGCCACGATATAAGTTAGTTCAAAAATTATGAAGAATAATTCACAATTGTCAGAATGCACATGGAAATAGTTTACATGGAATGCACATGGAATAGACAACAATACTTTATATAAAGTTACTATATTTTGATATAGTCAAAAGTTTGGAGTTGGACAGAATTGGAGCGTAGAAAGCCATTATTTGTACATTCAGGCATTTCTTTTTAAGATACAAGTTCTGGATTGTCGCTAGACATTGAATTAAAACTAAGCAAAACAGAATTCTGGTTCAATCGCTTAGTCAACAGTGCAGGTTAATTACGAATATAATATGTCATCAAAATCTCAAAATCATGTGTTTAAACATTTGCTTTGTTTTAAACATCAAAATGGATTTCCAAAATACAATTTCAAAGATTCTCCCATTTTATTAAATTTTTGCAATTGAAGATGATGATGTTAAATATTATGTAAAAAAAAGTAAATAAAATCATTACACTTGTTATAAATAAGACTGAATTTAGAAATCCCTTATAAATTGAAATGTAAATCTCAGATATTTAGTAATGTTTATGGCTATATTATTGTTATTAATACTGTTGTATACTGATCTATGCATTTTTTGACTAAAAAATAAAATACTGTTGTACTAAAGTTAAATAAAATATAATTAAAATTTCTATAAAATATCAAAATAACAAGATGCATTAAATCCTGTTTTATTATTATAAATCAAAATGAGATCACTAAATGCTATATTAAATTTTCTTTCATAAAACTAATTAAAACAAAATACCTCAGAACCATGGAACTTTCTTTTAATCTAAATTAAAATGGGTATAACAGTTAGGGCATAAAAGAGAAAATATAATCTTTTAACAAATGATTTTTATTCGAAGAAGGTTGATTAGATAATAGCTAATGATAAATAGCATGTCTGACGGATATTTCGCAATAACTTTCTTCAGCGAAGCTTAATTGTCAAAAGTTACCACGAAATGACTCAATTAGGGCTAACTCAGTTTTTCTGATTTTTGGTTAAAAGACTTCGTTGGCTTTTTTGACTGATAAGCAAGTCATTAGTATCCTATTAACACTAATGAAGAATGATACGAAAATATCTGCTTTAGACCACTAAGTAATTTTCCTAATATCAAGGATAATATACTCCTGCATTCATAATGTCTCGATTAAAATATATTTTTTCGTAAATAGGTTATAATTAACGAACAAAAATGTGAAATTACTATTTCTTTATCTAATTGTGAGAGGTACATTTTAAATTAAATATGACGGAGATAATACACGATGTTCGTCCGATATTCTGCGCAAAATATAAGAAGATATGATTTTCTTCTGGATAAACAATTTTTTATTTTGTCCATATGGATGATTATAAAAGCTATGATTCAAAAGGCAGTCATTTTATCGATAAGTACCAGACAGAATTTTCGAAATTCAATGTTTTCGAGCAAATAAATACAAACTTTGCATTTACTTTTCAACATTTTAACTTATTCTAAGGCATTTTCTTCTTTCATCATCACCTTCAGTGTAATAGACAACAGTTAAGAAGTAATATTTAAGTCATATTTTACTTCAGAATCGACTGAATTATTTTCAATACAAACTGAACTGCGAAACAATTATTTGGCACATATTAAATATTGCAATTAAACAAGAAAAACATAATTATAAATAGTTACAATCTCATTCATATGCAAATTATTAGTCGGGTAAATATAAGCACAAATAAGAATAACTAGCAATCGCCGTGGCTCAGTTAACATAGCATTTCAATCTTGTTGCCCAGTAGTTCAAATCCCACACACAGGGTTTTATCCAAAGACTGGATTTCCTTTATTCAAAATACATTCTATTGTTAATATAAACTTTGAAAGATTCTAGATCTTTCTTAGATATTCTAATTGGATTGAACACGAGCATTCTATATTTGTAGGTATTAAAACTGAATCTCACCAGTTATAACTAAGATCTCAGTTTTGTGCTATTGTGGGTTGTTTCGTCCTAGTAAATGTAATTTTTTAAACTAATGGCGTAGTACTTTACATCTTCGTGGCAAATTTATACTCTAATTTCAATTCAACTTGGAAACTTTTATGTTGTCCATGTGGAATACTTTTTCCAAACCGTTCAAAGTACTTTTGTAACCATCACATCATTCGATTAAAATATCTTTACCATAAACAATTTTGCTCTAGTCTTGAAATTAATTTGAAGGAAAAAAAGGAATACCGAGGAATTTCGTATGATTTTACAGGTGAATATTGCTTACTATTGAGTTCCAGAATGTAAGCCGGAGTATTATCATAGTGATAGAGAACCCTCTTTCTCATTATGTGATGTGAGAAACAAGGATTGTCCACCGTGCTTAACAATTGGTCAAAAATATATGTAGACCTTATACCATAAGCATTTCAGAAGATTGTGGTAATATTCTTTCCAGCTAAATGAATAGTTTTCGCATTTGGTGATCAAGATCGGCCCTCTGTACGAAGAAGTCCGGGTGCAAGAACCCATTTGGGGCTCTATTTTTTTTTTTTTTTTTTTTTTTTGTGAAGCAAAAAAAAAGGAGCTCATATTGTCAATGTATTTTATTTAATTCGTGATTTTGTTTTTGCTATTACGTCAATTACTTCAGAAAAATAACAATTTTTTGCAATTTCTTTTTCGATGCTTAATTGAGCAGGTGAATTTAAGCTTTCTGAACACATGTTGACTGAAGACAATTCTTCATTAATATTAATTCACTGAAAGAGCATTCAGCAAGAACGAATGATAAATCAAAACTTTTTTCTTAATTTTTTTCATTCCGGTCATGGCCGGTGAAGCAGTAATGCAACTTGAATTGCTAGGAGCTGATCATTTAATTTATTATGTTACTTTTTGTTTAAACAACTTAATATAAACAAATATACATAGATGCAAGGATAAAAAATATTACCTAAAACGCAGAAAAAAGTATATAGCTGATGATTTACGAGTCCTTTTGAACCCACCTCAGCGCCTAGCAGTCGCGCAGCTCTATCTTAACATGCCTGAAGTGGATTTCTTTATTCATAAATCAATCTCCCATTCCCCATTTTAATAGGTATCATCTCAATCAATGCCTAATAACGGCATCGACGCTCTGCCAGCCGTGATCCAAGTTGTACATTTTCGGGGCGTGTAAAAGCCATTTTTTTCAGAACTTTATTTCAATTCTTAATCATGGTGGGTGCCCGGTTACATAGCAACCCGCCGCACCTCCCAGATGGCCGGCCCTGTTCATGGTGGAATTTCCAATTTAGCGATGTAGTCTCTTTGACTCTGCAAAAACTTATCAAACAACCTTAGTGCCTTTATTATACATTATCGACACTGAATTCACATTATAAAATAATTCATTAAATAATTTTGTTATTAATCTTAGCTTCAAATTTTCCTTTTCTTATTAATCTAAATAAATTATTGTAATACTCAAAAAATTTCATTACTAGATTTTTATGAAATTACAGTTTCACATATAATTGTATCATAAAAACTACATCTGAAAACCATCTATAGGAACATTATGCAAACATTATTTAGAGGAACCAACCTGAAGAGATAAATGGATGAAACACATTATTTGATTTTAAGATAAATTTATTAAACAACATCACATTGTGACAAAATCTGTCAATCGGAAATTTGCTTATTTGGAAATTTGCTTAATGTGGGTTATTTCTTGAGCATGAGAGTATACGATGCCAGAAATTATTATGCCTTTATAACGCTAAATTAAACACATGATGTCACATAAAAATTGTAGATACGTGTTAACATTATAAAACCAAACTCTTGCCTCCTATTGAATATTTCATTCGATAAAATGAAATATTTAATAGGAGGCAAGAGTTTGGTTTTATAATTAAAATCTTTGATTGAGGTTTATAAATATATTTTCTAAGATTAATCTCATTTCTTCATTTTTGAAAAAGTTGAAGAAGAATTTCAGAGGAATAAAACCATGAATTTTACTTTTACTAGCTTTCGCTTCTCTTTATAATACAAAATTTATTTCCTCAATACTTGACTTTTAAATAAATTAATATATGAAACACTGATCTTTGAATTATTAAAGCATCAGTAGCCATATATCTAGTCTTTAAATGAATAACACGAAGCATTTGACATCGTCTTCTAAGTGTTTGAATAATTCTCTACAATCAACTAGAATCTCTCGAAGAAATGTAAATATGTTTCAATAACATCACAGATATTGAACTGAAACTCATGCACACATACACATTCATTTGAGAATAATGGAAATATAATCACAAACCTGACATAAGTTATGCATTCAATCCTCACAGGTAGCTAAATAAACCACTGAATTTCCATTTCTCCAATTCACTTTAGTCACTCTAACCAACAAATTTGCTTCATTAAGTTTAGCTTGTATACAATGAAATAGTTTTATGTTCTTTTACAAATGAAACTATTTCATTTGAAAAAGAGCATAAAAATATTTCTTACTAATAAGAGTTAAAAAAAAGTGTTGCATCAATGAACTGGTTAATTGACGCAACACCTTTATTAACCCTTTTGGCGTCCTCTCCTGTCCACGAAAATTTCTCCCCAAGGGTTATCCGAAATAGAAAAACAAAAATAGAAACTCAAACATGCAAAGCGTTTTAAAACGTTTAAAAGTTTTGAAATGCAGAAGAACGCTCGAAGAGTGTCATGGCCGCTTAGCAAGTTTCGCTTCAACGTGGTAGTCGCGTCATGAACGATGAAGAGGTTTAAAAATTATTATACTTCCGTGCTTACGAGTTTGAAATATTTATAGAAAAAGTTCTGAAGAAGAAATGAAATTTTTAAGGTAAAAGATTTGTTTATAAAATATATCTAAAAACCAAATATTCCTTTTCAAGGAAATTAAATAAATTGAAAATTAATTTAATAATTACAGCAAAGATTTTAGTAATATGCTGTTCCCCTAAAACTATTGACTGCCTCAAAGATTTATTAAAAATGATAAACTTTACCATTACTTATAAATCTGTATATAACGTGTTTATATATCTGTTTTAGGAGCAATTAAATGAAAGTAAAACAAAATAAAGCTTATTGTTCATCGGAAATTACAAATAACATTTGAAAATTCAAATTCAATACAGTTATAACTGTTCATTATGAGGTCTTGCAAAAATACGAACAATATCATGGCGATACAAAGACTCATCCTATACCTTAACAGAATCTTTGATGTGATACTTTGAAAAACAGCATGTCACGTTTTTAATGTATTGGGTTGGGGAATAAGTTCGTCGCGTTTTTATGAGACTTTTTTTAAAGAAAATCATTAGTAATAACAATCGATTATGTATTCTCCGCTGTTGTTGACGACCTTCTCCCACCTCTAGACCGATTTGTCGATGCCGTTCCGCCAAAAATCACCCTGTCTGGTTTTTAAGGCCTTCTTTATTGTCGAAGGTAACGCCCGTCATATAGTTCGACAGGGAGCGGAAGAGATGGTAATCCGACGGCGCAGGATCAGGAAAATAAGAGGGATGCTGAAATACTTCCATTCAAGCTCTTGGGGTGCGGCTTTGAAGACTTGTGCAACATGGGGCCTGGCGTAGTCGTGAAGAAGTGTGGTTTGGTCTTGTCGATGGGTGTTTTCAGTCGCATAGTCTCTTTCGTGCGGTGTAGCTGGGCTATGTAGAGCTCCTTAGTGACCGTGACATTCCTATCGAGCATTTCCCAGTACACCATGCCCTCCCAGAACCCCCCCCCCCAAACATGCTCTTTGGATGGAGGGCAGGCTTGACCATTTCCGTGCTGAAGACATGCTTATGACCCCTTTTCCGTATTCGTTGCAAATGTCCTGAGCTGCTTAAGGTGTCGAAAATGTGGATTTTTACCTCCTGGATGTTCCATTTCTAAGCCTTAAAAGTAATTAAAAATTAAATTACTCAAAAAATGATTAGCACAGTTTTGTAGAGCAGAAAGAGTTCAAGCGAATGAATACAATACTTTGTCAAACAGAAAAAAACTCATTGGGAAACAACGCAAATATAAAAACGCTACGAACTTATTCCCCAACCCAATAATTGGTGGTAGTGGTGAAACAAACACCTGTTGTTTGATGTAGGGCCAGAAAAAAATCAATATATCCATATATGGACCTTATTAAAACTTCTCACCAGATATATAGAATAATTATAGAATGGTCTATCATACCGCTTCTTAGAGTATCTGAAAATGCCTACAACGAAAACCTATAACTGTTTTGAATTTAATCTCTGAATTTTTATTTTTAATTCCCGATTCACAATAACGCTGTACTTTGATTTCTATTCTTATAATAGACTTTCAAAGATAAGACATTAATTTATATACATCTTATTATAAAACTGAAAATAAGTTTGTTCGTATGTCAGAGTCTCATATTATTTAACGCCACTTGTGAGATTCGTAAGATATTCATTATACCTAACATAATATTTGTACATAATGTTCCTTAATACCTAAATAACTTGCAGGCCAATTTTTTTAAAAAAAGTCTCCAACACCCTTTAAAGAAGGAGAAATAGGGGTTGAAATTATTTAGATGTTTCCGTTATAATTTATGAATAAACCATTGAACAAAAATATTTTTTACATTAATATAAAATTTCAAAAATTAGCTTTTCAATTACTAAATTATTTCAATATAGCCATTACTCTAAAATGAATCTTTATAACTATCTCTTTACGTTCAAAAATTGAAGTTTTTTCACTATTTATTTACACTTATGATTGCGGAACATTTGCCAACATATTTTCTACGGACGTTTTTACTTTTGCTATTGTTACACAGTGTGTTTTTAAAGTATTTATTGAACTTGTTATATAATACTTTTTGATACATAATATATAATCTGTCTCTAAAAGTTATAATTTATTCAGTTATTTGATTTTTGTCTCGTATCTTAGTACTTGTAAAATTTTAGTATGCTTTATAAACATGCCTTATATCCTTTTGACTAGTTTTAAATTATTTTGCTCTCGAATTTTTTCCCATTAATCCCATCTCTTCGGCAGAGTCCTTCCTGTTCCATTAAGACTTTGGTGACCTTTTAGTCACAAAAAATTATTATTATTATTAGGGAGAGTATCTATCCTTCAAGCCTTGAAAAGTTAATTCTTCAGATCCTAAAAAATAATTATAAAAAAAGCTAAAAAATTCTTAAGCACAGAAAAACTAAACTAAAAGATCGAAGGAATTGGTGGTTTGGACTCTTATAATACAGAATATTTCTTGAGAGAAAAGGCTAAAAAGCGGTCACGGAATCAAACCCTATATTGAATGGATTGTAGTTGAAAATATTATCACATAAATACGAGAGACTTCCACATGAAATCATATGCCAAATTTATAAAAAATGCAAGTACCATTTCCAGGTGATATTTTTTCCATGTTGTCCCTTACACTATGGCATCAAAAGTAAAAACTAATTGGCAATAACAACATGTATAATTCCTCGAATGGTTATAGATCTTTTTCTAAATAAATTCATAACAGATGGCGTTATGGACATTTTTGCTATCAAGTTAAGCACACACACACACACATATATATATATAGCAGAGAGGGTAAGGAGAATAAAACAATTACAAACAGCAAACAATAAAACAATTAGCAACACTAGAAATAGCAATCAGAATAGCAGAAAGGAAATATACTTTTAAACAATTTTGATAGGCGTATTAATTTTTTTAAAGGTATTATCATAAGATTTGTGAAATTTTGATCTTTTATTAGCTTTTCTTTATATATCTTCAGTATAAAAATATAATATTTTGTTTCCATATTTCCATCCATATTTTGTTAGCATTTTTTTTTTACTTTAAACATTTTAGAATTAGCTTGAATTATATCCTGTAAAAGTTACAGGCAAATTGGATCAATTTTATATAATGATTTAGATGAATAAAAACATTGTTCTCCATGACCATTTTTTGCTTATATACAACATTTTGAAAGCCTAAGGCAATGGAGATAGATGTGTGAAATTTTGCTTGAATGATGCAAAATATATGTTTTATAAAAATTTGCATGGATTTAGCTTCACGGTGAATAGTGATATTTTTTTAATGTCGAAAGTCAGATTTCCTGTATTTATCATTTTTTTTTTGTTTGTTTTTTACAATAAAATTTTAATGTTATTGGCAGGAGAAATTCCATGCTCAGTGTTATGCAGTATATAAATAGCTACCTAGAAAAAAATCAGGAAAAAATCTTCATATTTCAAAAGCTTAAGAGTTTAAGAAAACTAAATTTTTAAAAAAAGATATTGAAATATTTTTAAAACATTTTTACGCAAGTATTATTTCACACAAAATAAAGGTAAAATATAATTTTAAACGCTAAAAGTGAAAGAAAATTTTTTCGAGGTACTGTGTCACCTTAAAAAGTTTTTACCGCTTCGGATTAGGTACACCTCATGCTGTTTCCTACTGGATTAAGTAAAATAACTTTTTTAAATCGAGGTAAGTTTTTTATGACTTTACTGAGTTCCCAAACTACTGAAATTTCCCTTAATTCATTTCAGTCATGATTTAATCACTGTCACTATTTATCTCTGCCTTTAAGAATTTCAGGAGTAGAAATACTCTCCACAACCTTTTACTCTTTCCCATCATTTCTTAGAATTTATACCAGTGTGACATCTGTTCCTTAATCGAATAGATTTCTTCGCCTCACCTACTTCTTAGGAGTCGACGTAACGAAGAACTCCGACAGCTGTTACAAAGAAAACTTACAACTAGTTTCTTGAAAGTTGCGGTAAAATATGACTCCGAAAGTTATAAAATTCGTAACTATTTCATATATTTAAATACTATTAACAAAATCTATATACGAAATTTCACAGAAGAATTGTAAAATTTAGTTCATTTATTTTATACATTGATAATTAGGATGTGTGTTACGTTAATACATACTACCCCTTCTTTCATGAATACTGTCGTGGTTGGTTCGTGAGTGCTTTGAATAAATAGGCAAATAGAAAACTTAACAACAAATGCAGGTTCGTTCGAGTTACTCTGCTCAGTAACTCCTTCTTCACCAAGAGCAAACATTCGAATGACCTAACTATTTTAATTACACTCGCGATAGTTGTCTAGCGCCATCTATAAACGTTTATTTCCTAACGCTTCAAAATCCAATCACTGTAAATATTTTAACTATTTTTAAGTGAACTGATCAAACCATTGGCTCAACTACTCATTCATTACTAAACTTTACGCTTAACTACATTCTGTAGACGATGGTAACATCCATTCATGTAGTTTGTTCCTTAGCATGAATGCGTGTGTGATAAATTCAAGTTATTTTACTATTAAAATAAATCATTTTTAAGATTGCTTGATTTTTTTAAAAGAATTCCACTTTAATTTCAACTAGTATTTTTTCTTTAACTAATGACACGCGCGAACATTTAACGATCCCCCACCGTCTTGAATTTTAATGACTGCAACTTCATTATCTGAAGATAAAATCGCTTTATCCGTCAGCTCTTTTAAACTGCTAATCTTTTAAAAAATTAGGGATTTTTTTCCTTTGATTGATTAAAATTTTGACCAATTGTGAATACTAATTTTCACCGATTCTTTTCCATGACTTCAAACGCGTTATGCGTTTCTCTACTATAGGCATTGTTCAGATTCCTTTCAAATGCCATTTTAATAGTTTAATTTTCTTCGTTATATAAATAAATAGTAAATTATTGTTTTCTTTTCTTTATGCATGAATAAAGACTTGAATAGCTACTGTTGAAAAAATTAAAGGATGGTACTGTTATTATAGTTCCATAAACTGTAACATCATTATGTAACTCTATTTAAAAACACTCCCTTTTGTAACCACATATTAGAAGGAGCAGAAATTAAAGTTCCAGAAGAGCAAAAGTGTGATTAAATTCCCTTATTTCAAAAAATGAAATCGAAATTAAAATAATTAATTTGCTATCAAGAGTATTAAATTGAATTTCTTCAATATCTATAGCATCCCTGTTACTTATCTTCTATTTTAACACTCAAATTTTAAAACAATTTCCTGAATCTTTTAATCCTGCATGATGACGGATCAACTTTAAACCTATGAGTCATTTAAAATATTATTAATATTTTTAATATTATCAATATTTTAAATATTTTATTATATTTCACAATTATTTTAATTTGAAAATGATCAAACTAATTATATCATAATGCTTCCATTGATTGATAAACAATTCATAATAAAAATCAATACGTGAGATGTAAAATTTAAAAAGGATGCAAGATTATAAATTTATTATTAATCCTCTGCTATAAAATATTTCCTTTAAACAAGAAATATTTTTCGCACTTTATTCCTAAAAATATTCTGTCCAATAAGTTTTTATATGGAGAATGTATTATTCAGTCTTCCTCCCAGTTTATTCCTATTATTCAATTTCTTGACGTAAGATTTCAAAAATAAGTTGAAATAAAAGAAAGAATTTTAAAAATTGCATTTTGCTAGTGCAATTAAATTGCACTAGCGGTATTGTTATGCATACGGTTGCCCACATTTTCGATAAAGGCTTTGCTACACTTCTAGCGCTTACAGGTAGCTGATCCACTAATCATGAATCAATTGCATCCTTAATCTCTTCTACAACTTTCTGATTCACATATCTCTTCCTTTTAGTTTCAGGAAGCACAAGTTCTCCAGTAGTTCCAATTTTTTTAAGTCACTCAGAGACATCGATCCTTTTCTCAATGTTTATGATGACGATATTCTTTCAGTGACACTGTAATTGTTATTCCTTAGGTAATGACACTTTAATAACAAAGCATGTTCTACTTTTAGCAAAGTCTTGACTATAGCTCAAGATACATGACTTTTATCATCATAAGGATTTTAAAATTGAAGTGGTATTCATTTTGACTGGTTACAGAGTAAAAAAGTTTCAGTTACCTACAACGCCATCTATTGCAAAAAATGAATTAAAATCTTTTATTGTGTAATTCATTTCTCCATGTTCTAAATATGACATATACCAATTTTCTTCAATATACTCCAAATAGTTTTTCTTTTACAGTCCTTCAAACACTTGCACTTTAATGATAACCACCCTGTATATTTATATCATATACAATAAATAAATTTCTGGTCACCCTCTGAGCTACCAAGTATTTATTTTCAATCTGCTAATTCTACACTTCAAGATTCTATTACAAAATTTTCCTAATAAGTTAAACTTCACAATCGTTTTCTTTCAACCCCAAAACATTTTCTTTAAACTACAGTGTATAACTCAGTACAATTATTTAAATTAAAGATTTCGTGTTTTAAAAAATATTGTTGTTTAAAAGCAAGTATTAGTATTCTATATGCTTACTTTGCTATTTAATCTTTTAAAACAAGTTGATTTTTTTCGTTTTGGTGTGAACAAGTATTTTTTTCCATAGGTGCACTGATTGAAATTATTTTTATGATTAATATCTTCATTCTTTTTAATGTTTTCCTCGTTCTAGTTTTGATCAGCTCTCTTGTTGTTTTTATGATTTTTCATAGAAAATAATTCTTTTGCTACAAAATTTTATAATCAAAAACCACATTAATTGTACTCTGAAGACGTAATTAGTACTTTTTTTATTTGCATTAACTTGATATTGTTACTATATGGATGAAAGAAAAATATATTATGAAAAGAAAATTAAGATTATAATTTAATAATTTTCTTATTTTTCTTTCATAAAATAATGAAAAAACACTTTTCAATTTTTCATTATTTTCAATTAGTAAAGATAATTTTCCCTTTTTGCTTTTTTCATTTCCCTTAAATTTTTTACACTCATACTTCACGCTGAGTTGTCACAAAAGATCCAACAATGCAAACCCAAACAATTTGTTATCTTCCTTTTTCCACCATAATAGGCAGACGCGCCATTACAACAATGCCTCGGCCAAGAATGCATCAAAATGTGCTTACATCGAGAGGCTCTCTTTCTTAGATACCTCCAGGGTTCGTTAATTGATTTAGTTTGCTTCATTTGCATATAATTCATTTATGCCTACTCTCGAATGTGCTCGCAATTTATTTCGAATCAGCAGGGAAGGAGCAAGTCCATGGATCAGATGAGACGTTCCCAAGAATTGAGATCCATTTACCCATGGTGGAAAAGAATTTTCCGAGTGTTACTTAATGAATGTTTGTTGGGGCAGGACTAAACACCGATATTAGCAAGATTTATGGTCGAAAACACATTACTGTCTGTCCTCCACATGTGGTATTCTCATTGATGGAACGAATTTTCGTTTGTTCTCCTTGCAATATTTGCATTCGAATTCTCTTGGAGGAATATTTTGTGCCGCATATGGAATGTTTTAAAGCTCTTGGAACAAATATGCCTGGCGTCATTTTGAGGAATTAAATGTAAGCTTCGGCGAGTTTTGTGATAGTAATTAAATTCTTTATGGATTTAGGGAATCATTTAGACGAAAGTGTGGCGTATCTTAAATTTAATTTCTTTTCAGATGTTTTGAAAAGTTTATAAATTCTAAAGACGCATGGAAAAATTAATTCTTCAGAAAAGTGATTTGATATATAAATTCATTGAATAATAACTTCGATTGAGTAATATTTAGATTAATAATTCAGATGTTACTTTCTTTGAATATATTAAGATATGTATTTATTGCATGCGAGTAATTCAATGGTAAAACTAGATAACATAACAAGTAAAAATATAGGCAAGAAATATATTTTGAGGAATTAAATGTAAGTTTCTACGTATTTTGAAATAGTCAGTGAATTATTTATGGATTTAGGGAATTATTTACTTGAAAGTATAATTTATCTTTAAGTTTAATTTCTTTTCAAATGTTTCGAAAAGTTTATGAATTCATGAGACACACGGAAAAAATTTAATGTGATGGAACGTTAGGTTAGTTTGATAAATAAATAAATAAACTCATTGAATAATAATTCCGATTGAGTAACATTTAGATTGGTAATTCAGAAGATACTTGCTTTGAATATATTAAGATACATATATATTGAATGCCAGTAATTCAAAGGAAGATTAATTAGTTTGTATCATGAATGCATTGAAAAATAGCTTTATGTAAATTTAAAAATTCACACCGATTCCTTTTATCTATCGCATACAAATAGCATGTAGTATAAAAGCATATTTGTACTCATAATTTTGATAGAATTTCAGAATATATTTCTAAGTTGTATTTTGTATGACTAATGTTTCAATAAAAGTGCTGTTGTTCCTATATGCATCCATGAAGTAGTTTCTTATGAAAGAAAAGAATTGCATTGCACATATACTCACGAGTGCCTGAGTAGATAAATTAAAACAAACTTTACCGTTGATATCTTTTATAAATATGCTATTTGAAACGTTTATTTTTACCATTTTAATTTAACTTGTTTCCTGTATTTATGAAATAGTTTTGTTAATAATCAAATATGTAGAAACATCTATTTAAATTAATTAATTTGAAAAATAAGTTATTTAATCTTTTATTTATTTAATTCATTTGGGAAATCCTTTATTTTATTTATTTAGTCCTTTATCTACTTACTTAAATTGGACAATCATTAATTCAATATTTATTTATTCATGATAATTATTTTATTAGTTCAGGAAACATATTTTATTTACAAATATTCTTTCTTAGTTCATTAGAGAGTTTAAATAAGTTACTTTAAAGAGCACAATCATGAAGTTAATGTCTATATTTCCAAAATGAGGATGTAGCCTAAATTATCTAAAACAGTCTTAGTTCGTGGCTGAGCTTGTACACTACAGATAAAGCAGCTAGATATATAAGAAAATTGTTCAGAAATATAAAAAAAATTGCAAAAACAGCCAATGAAAAAATATGCGCACTAAAAAACAGCTTAAATCATCATCAATCATTAAAATAACATAAATCTTCAATGTGCTGGTTAAGTTAAATTAGACTGAGATGAGTCATATAAAAGCTCATTTGTAGTTCTTTGAATCAACTCTGACCTTATTTTCAAATTCCTTGCTTTAAATTAAATTATGCTTCAATCATCATCCATCATCAAAATATATAAATCCTCAGCATGCTAGTTAAGTTAAATTATACAGAGGTGGGTCCCATATTGGGTTATCTGCATTTACTTGAACCATCAAATTAATCTATAAATTCTAATGTTAGTTTCAAATTATTTGCATCAAATTAAATCATCATCAATCATTAAATTAGAATAAATCAGCAAGATGCTGATTAAATTAAATATGTTGTTAAGTTGTTGTTAACATAAGTTGGGCCACACAAATGATTTTATTTGTAATTTCTTGCACTTCCAAATGCTTCTATCTACTCTGACCTCAGTTTCAAACTAATCATTTAATTTAGCATCAACTAGAAAAATATGTCGTATTGCTCCTTTCCATCAACAATTTTAAACGCATATCAGAATTTCGGGAAAAAATAATTTCAAATTTAATTTTAAGTCCTGATTTCTGAAAAAAATCTTATTAAATTTGTATTAAATATACGGAATACCTATAAATTTGAGCAATTAATAATTCAATTTAATAATCTTTATATCTTAATTTGCCATTTTTTCAGAAACAAATGAAATAATTTCTTAAGTAAATCTCTCTAGGTATACACAATTTCAAACTATTGTTAAAAAAGTATATTAAGTATGGATAGTATTCACAAATTATTGTTATTTTTAACAGATAACTTTGATATTACCTACGGTCATAGTTCATATGAAGGTATTATACACATAGGTTCAAATAACTAAGAATACAGCGATGATAATAAGAAAAAAGAAAATATGAAATGAAATTTGCGATCCAAAATTGTGAGTTATCCTGTGAGAACATTGTTATTTATTAAGTCATTATTTGTCTTAATCGATTTAAGTCATTAATCAGTTTGAATATGAACAGAGAAAGTCTCGTGACTATATATATATATATATATATATATATATAGATAGATAGATAGATAGATAGATAGATATAGATATATAGATATATATATATATAGATATATATAGATATATATATATATATATATCAATATATAAAAATAAATTAAGATAAACAATTTTTATAAGAAAAATGCAGGAAGTTGTCACATTTGGCGATTTATCGCCAACTAAAGTTACAATTTGATTAAACAAATTATTCACTCACTGAATTCTTACGAATTGTCTTAATTAATTTAAGTCATTAAACAGTTTAAATTGGTTTGAAACAATTACGAGACTATCATATTAGTTATGCGTCTATATTTAAAAGAACGGTATTTTTTTTTCATGAAAAATTGAAAGTGAAAGTTCAAAAAAATTATCTATCTGTCTATCTATCTATCTATCTATCTATCTATCTATCTATCTATCTATCTATATATATATATATATATATACACTGAAGTGACAAAAGTCATGGGATGACTGTTAATATCGTGTCGGTCCTCCTTTTGCCCGGCGGAGTGCAACAACTCGACGTGTCATGCAGTCCACAAGTCGTTGGAAGTCATCTGCAGGAATCTTGAGCCATGCTGTCTGTATAGACGTCCATAATTGTGAAAGTGTGGATGGTGCAGGAGTTTGGGCACGAACGGACCTTTCGATGATGTCCCATAAATGCTCGATGGGATTCATATCGGGCGATCTAGGTGGCCAGATCATGCGCTGGAATTGTTCGGAATGTTCTTCAAACCAATCGCGAACAGTTCTGGCCCGGTGACATGGCGCATTGTTATCCATAAAACTCCCATCGTTGTGTGGGTACGTGAAGTCCATGAATGGCTGCAAGTGATCTGAAAGTAGCTGAACTTAACCATTTCCAGTCAATGATCGGTTCAGTTGCACCAGAGACCGAGTCCATGCCATGTAAAAACAGCCCACACCATTATGCAGCCACCACCAGCTTGAACAGAGCCTTGCTGACAGTTTGGGTCCATGGCTTCGTGGGGTCTGCGCCACACTCGAACTCTACCATCAGCTCGTAACAACTGAAATCGTGACTCATCTGACCACGCCACGGTTTTCCACTGGTCTAGGGACCAGTCGATATGCTCACGAGCCCAGGAGAGTCGCTGCAGGCGATGGCGTGCTGTCAGTAAAGGCACTCGAGTTGGTCTTCTGCTGTCATAGCCCAAGGAAGACAAATTTTGCCGCACAGTCCTATCGGACATGTCCCTTGTACATGCCACATTGATTCCTGCAGTTATTTGACGAAGTGTTGCGTGTCTATTAACATTGACCATTCTACACAGACGTCGGCGGTCTCGGTCGTTAAGTGCAGGTGGTCGCCCACTGCGCTGTCCATGATGGGATGTGAT
>JAPMOQ010052683.1:1474754-1484981 GCA_026543055.1 Argiope trifasciata | reverse complement strand
CCCACGTGTGTTTTAAATAATATGGACAATGAAATGAACTAAACATTTTATTGCTGGACAAATACTTTTTCATTTTTAGGTGTTTTAAGAAAAATTAAGTTAAGAATTTATGGTAAAAATGCATTTATGCCCATATTTTTCCCCATAACTTCTCAAGATTTTTCTTAGATTTTGGTTCATTTCATTCATCATTGTATTCTATAACTTGTGTGCAAAGAAAAATTAGGATTTCAGGATTACAAAATTGTTGACAGAGTAAGTCGTTTTGCTTGAATTTCATTAAATTTTCCCATTTCTCAAAATATATTATAATTTCAAATAATTGTTTTTGTATTTATAGTGCTTATTATTAACAATACATCTAAAAACCATAAACTATTTCTAAAAAATCCTTTTGTTTTTCAAAAATTTTCCTTCGAACGTACCCGGATACTTAAAGAAAAATAAAATCTTGCACTTTTCCAAGTATGTACTGCCTAAATAAATCAAAGTCTGACATATTTTGAAATTTTTTATGTAAGAATTTTTTTGTTAAACTTGGTCTTAAACAGATAATTAGATTTCAGTTAATATTAAAATGTTTTATTTTAACTCCCACATTCCTAAGATCAACTTAATTCAAGTATTTCAGAATACTGCAATTCCTAAATTTTCCTTTCAATGAGAAGAGCCGTCTATTCTTTTTAAAATTTTGTTATATAACAGAGATTTCAATTTGACTGATAGATATTAGCAAATGTATGATCGGTTTTAATTTGAATAGAACAGAATTCTTACAACACCTTCCTGCACCACCCTATGCCTAAATCTATCTTTGGGAACATTTTTAATGAGAAAAGTACACTTCAAGGTTATATCTATTACATTTACTGTTTGTCCATCACAAGAACTCTGCTAGACGATCGTCTATGTTTACGGCGGGAGTTATAGAAATAGGTTACTATAAGAAAAGTTCATTTCGCAGATGTAGAAATTTATTAGAGTTTCTCACGTTGGCAGGTTTAGCGCCAAATTGGCGATATTATGTATGATTGCATTTAATTTTTAAAAAGAATTTTTTTAAAAAATGAAATTTATTTGAGTGCCCGGAATATTGAAAATATCTGATATTCCTGTTATAAATATACAAAGAATAAAGCAAATCAAATAGAAAAACTGAAGAATTATTGGATGGATGAGACAATTATAAAATATAAAAGAAGTAAGCTAAGCGAATATAAAGATCGTGTAACTGCGACGAAAGCGAGAAGACGAATGAGCAACAAGTTTTTCTTATCGCTACAGATTGACGCCAAGAAAAAGAGTAATCCCCTAGACTTCCATCCGATTCCACCCATTCAAAATGGATCCTCCCTACCGAAGCCGGTATCTATAACGCCCGCCGTAAACATAGACGATCGTCTAGCAGAGTTCTTGTCGTGGACAGGCAGTAATGAAAGGGAGATTAATTTAGTCGGGGTATCCAGACAATTCTGGTGGACTCCAGTTTCATATGTCGGGCACAAGAGACCTTTCTGTACTAATAGAGTTAAAAGCGGTCTAAAAAGTGGCAATTCATATTTGCATAAATTACGATTGCCATAATATTTCAATCCAATCAAAGGACAAGAGGGAAATTTTAAGTAAATATATTTCCTATCAATAATTTAATAGCTTAGAAAACCGATATTCAAGTTGAACAACGGACTATAAATTACGGCTTATAACTAATAGAAAGTTTTGAATTGCAGGATAAAGAACTAGGTTGCAATGATAGTAATCGAAGTATCTTTATCTTAAGACAAAACGATGTAATATGACCAGGATTAATTCGAACCGATTATTCAAAAGGTTAACAACATTTCAAGATATAATTCCTGATAAATATACTATATTATAATATGGCGAAGCTAAGGCATTTAAATTTAAAATGATGAGTCGAAATTCAAGTATTAACAAATACTAAACGTTAATAATGTTCAGTAATTCAGCTTGTCTTTTATCTTCATGACACATACATAATAGAATCATATATCATATAGAAATACCGCAGGAGTCTTGGCTTAGGGGTTGCGTTTCTCCCCCTTGATCTGGGCATCCCGATTTCCAATCCTGGTTCGGCCATGGTTGTGTTCTATCTGTGAATGGGCCCCCATACACCGTAAAAGCGAATGTGTGATTGTCATCTTCATTTAAGCTACAAGCCAGACTTCTGCTTTCAAGTGCTCAGGGTCTTTACCCTCAGAAACCACTGCATTCCCTTTCCGTATTAACACGGACACAACATCATTATCATCATCGTCATAAGAAATACCACAAGAACGCGGTAAACTACTTTGGTACGTGAAAATGCATGCGAACGTAAAAGTATGTCATTCCCAAAACACATCAAATAGACACACAGAAGGTTGATCTTAAGAATGTTACCATAAGCATCATCCTCAAATGCAGGCCATGAAGTGGAACGTTAATCAATCCGTCAAAATATTTAAAAGTCGTAAGAAGTACTCATAAGATACTAAAACACCCAAATTGTGTTAAATTCATTAATATATGAAATCGATTTAAGAAAATAAAAAAATTGCTACTCGTAAAAACCGAAAAAAAATATATTTCCTAATTTTTCTACAGAGTTTTAGATTAACAATACTTATTTTCAACAAAATATGAACTAGTAACCAGACTTATAACTTTCAGAATCATATTTTTACAACTTTCAAGAAACTCTTGTAGTTAGTTCTCTTGGCAACAGCTAGAAAATGTCTATAAACCATCTGATTTTCTTTATTTTTTCTGTGTGCAACAGCTGTCAGAGTTCTTATTTTCATCGACCCCTGAGAAATAGGTGAGGCGAGGAAAACAATTCGATTAAGTAACAGATGTTACACCGGTATAAATTCTAAGGAATAGCAGAAATGAGCAAAAGGTTCAGGTGGGTGTCTGAGTATTTCTACCCCTGAAGTTATCTGAAGCAGAAGATTGATGGTGATAGTGATTACATTTGACTGAAAGGAATTAGGGGAAGTTGAAACAGTTTTCAAGTTCAGTTAATTAAAAAGCAAATTGCGCTTTGAGCTGTACCAGAAATGTACAATAAGGATGTGCGTTAATAGAAACAGTAAAACTTATAACATACGGAAAATGTTGGTGCTTGCATGTTGTTTTGTGCAGTAAATTAGTAACCACAAAGGGTATGATTCAAAAATCATTGTTTAGCAAACTATTAAAGATAATTCAGCTGCCACATTAACATCTTATATTGATGGCAATAAATTCGAAAGATGGATGAATGTTTAATAAAAAATGAACACTGAAATAAAAGAAATAAGTAACACAAAACAAATAAAAAAATCGAAGAATCCGTCAGTTTATTTTGTTTCACATGCTTTTATAAAATTGGCATCGCAATATTTATGGCAAATGCTGTATTCACTTACAATTCAGTATCAATCGAAATCAATGATCAGTATGCATTACAGCAGAGACTAAATTCTTATACGGCGAAGTCTGAATAATGTGTATAATGGAGATATTTGCATGGCTTAATTTTATTATTCAATTTTGGGATTTCTTTGTATCAAGTGTGTTTCTGTTTAAATGTTATCATAAATAGCTTGATTGATATATTTAACACTGATTGATATTTTGCTCTTCAACTAATGTTCGTATTTCTTCGCAACTATTAGGAAAGAGAAAATATATACTGACTGGGTATAACAAAATACCTATTACCTATTAGCAGGCTAAAAAATAATTAATAAACGCCTTCTCTCCAAAGGCTGTAATTTAAAAAAAAATAAAAAAGGATATACAAGGGATGCTCAAATGAAAAAAAATACGAAACGGTACTGTGAGTATAAATGAAGGCGTTATTCAAAATATACACCATAGGCTTGAGCCTAACGATCCCATAGATTAAAGAGCCAAATGATCCCTTGTTCCCAGAATTTATGTGGCAATGATGAGACCCTTCCTTCACAGCGACTTTGAGTTCGCCGTCCGAATTGAAGCTCTTCTCTTTCAGATGTTTTTTAGGGGACCAAACACATTAAAATCGCATGAACACAGAAGATCAATCAACTCCGATGTGTATTGATAACTCGGCTGCTCAAGGAGGCTGTGCTTCTGCTCCATGATAACACCATTTCACGTCTCCAGGTTCACACACGCGGAACTGGCCAAGTTCAAGTGAGAGCACCTCAACCTACAGCCGACATGTCGCAATGCGATCTTTATGTGTTTGGTCCACCTTTTCATTTTGAGATTAGTTAAAATAATTCCAGGAAAAAAAAATTTACTCTTTATTTTTATGAGTCAAAAAAGTTGTCCGTTTTCTAGCCCATACGAATGTGACGCATGAGATAGTTAAGTTGCACTATTGGAGCTAATTGGTGCGTCTAAAAAAACAAGAGATGCTCGCTGACAGTTATTTGTAGACGGTATTATAAAGTGCCATAACACACAGCAACATATTTTATGGACACTCTGTAATATTCCTTAACCTGATTTACTATCCTGACAGAATTAAAGATATATGTTAAAGAATAAAGTATCTATCTTTAATATGAAATATCTGAATACATTTGAATAATTATAAATAATCATTAAGCTTGACAGAAGGGCATTGGTTATGATGCATAGAATTTCCAAAGTAATCAATTTACTTTATCACAAAATCAATAAATAATCGATATCATCATTAACGGGTTTAATCTTTGAAGTAGTTTCACCGTTTTCGTGGGTTTCAAAAGTCATCATAAAACCCAAGCTGTTTCAAAAAGCATTAAATGCGCATAAAAAAAGCCATCAAACTCAACCATTAAAAAAAAACTTGCAGTTCTGGAGGTGTCATAAAAATGATTGCTACGTTTTTCAATTTACTTTAAAAAAAACACGAACAAAAGTAATGTAAAAAAACACACACAAGAAAACGATAAATTATTTTCTGTATATTTTACGATAACGATTAATTTTTTTTCTGTATCGAATCGCACGAGTTTGATTCTAGTTTTCCATCATCATAAAATGACATCCGAAAATGCCATGTCTGATTGTAGAGGAGGTTTTTATCACTGACGAAATAGCAAATGGATGATTTTTATTTTTACATTTTTCCAATGAGTTTGTAGTGGGGTAAAAATAAAAGAATCAATTCGACAGATCCAAAGATTCCTAACGACTATTTTTATTTCGTCGCTGTTTTATTAATGAAGTTCTCCCAAGTTTTCGAGATGACTCATACGAGACAAGAATGCGAGACATTTTTATACGAAGCGAGGGATTTTGGCTCGTCATATTTCGTCCAGCGGTAGCTATAATAATGCGTAGGCGAATTCTTTTCGCGATTTTCACAATCGATATGCGCTTATATTCTCGATATTATTTTTCTTCGTTGACCTGGATTCCTAGAAGAAATTGAATGTGATGACAAGTTTTCTCCAAATGACGAAGATATGCAGGATTTCTCTTATAATGAGAATGGTATTTCAATTCTGCAATACAAATTCATAAGGTAGTCAGTTATTAACTTCAAAATAAGCTATATGGCACATCATTGCACATCACATATGTGGTATTTTTTTCTAATTTAAACTGCATATAAAAATAGATTCAATTCATCCAGCATTTTCCTTTTTAAATAAAGCCATTTTGTAAAAAGTAATGTTGCTTATTCTCGAGATATTCGTATTACATTTGTAACAACTCAACTCATTACATTTGTAACAAATCAACTCGTGATTCTTAAGTTTGAAACAGTTGTTATTTCGTTTTTGAAGTATGAGTTAAAGTAAGAATTCGATTTGCGTTTATTAGTCATTTATTACAGTTTTGTACCATCAAATAATTTCAAATATTACTTTTCATGTCGATGATAATGATATAAAGATTGAAGAAAAGTTACATTAATCTAATGTAGCACAGAAAGATTCAGAGGAAATATTCACATTGTAAAGTGGAACAAAGAATATCTGAAAATCAAAACTTATTGTTCCTGATTTATTAATAATTTGTTCAAACTGATTCAAAGGAGGACGCACCTTGTACAAATAAAATTTAATTTTAAAGAACTATTTTTATGGCATTTTCTTTCTTTCTGATATATTATTTAACCAGTATTGTGTATACGACATGTGTGCATGTTGAATCACAAATTGACTACTCCGTTCCGCTAACAGACGCATTCCCCAAACTAAATGACCGGACCACAACAGCAACACTGGAGGGAACTGTGGTTGAGTCCTAACGTCATCATCGGCTACGATATAGCATTTCCATAGCGAAGTGCATCCCTTCATCGATAGGATGTAGCCAATTCCTACTTTTTTCTGTACCCACCAAAGAGGTGAAAGTCAACAATCATGCCGAAAGCTTCTCAACGTACAAAATTTTTGCATAAAAATACAAATTACAAGATCTCAAATTTCATTTCGTGTTTAAAAAGTCCTTCCTTTTTTTTGAGCTATTGCTTTTACAGGCATGCGAAAATACCGATTGACCATCGATCGGCAACCTGCACCTGCGGCTCTTTTGATGTAAAATTACGGCTCTCCAGTTCCATACGAAAAATTTATAATTTATTATCGAAAACCTTAAAATAGAAAATATATGCTTTTAATTATCTAATCTCTCTCTAATCTTTAAAGACCTAATCAGTTTCTATAAACACAATCGTTAATTACAGATCTGTCTAATGGCAACTCCACAGAATTCAATAGCAAGTTGGAAGAGATGGAGGTTCAGAAATGCATGCATATCGTGCAGAACAAGTGGACAGCTCTAAAAGAAATTCCGTGGGTTGAGGCCTTCATATTTGATTCATGGAACAATCTTCTAGAATGTTACAGTGAGATGAAAAAGTTGGCATGTGCAGTGCTGAGGATCTTCGGGTCTGCATAATAGTGTAAGCAAGCGCACTCTTTATGAATAATAATAAATTTAGAAGTCAACAAAAAAATAAAAATCTAAAGTCGTGCTTGAAACTTAAAACAACAAGCTATTATCAAATTTTATCTACCATGAGTTTTATAGAAGCATGTTCACATGCACTTGTAGAAACAAAAATACATTTTGTAATGGATTTCATTCATACGTTCATAGAAAATCTATAAACTTCGTATATACGCCAAATTGCATGGGTATAGTACTATACATATTTGAGATATATTTTCCACAGACATATATAACGGCAAAAATATATTTCCCAAATTCAGAAGGGAGGTTTGACATGAAAAAATTTATCAAAATCTCGAGTTCGAATTTTTTTATGATTGCAAATCCTTTGAATACATTCGTATTAAATTAATGCAGACTATCTAATGTGTATAAAGAAATCATGAACTAACAATCTTCCTTTAATAATTTTAAATCTTCCCGTTAATAATTTTTATTTATATTGTATATAGCAAATATATGTGGTGTTTATAACTAAAGATCCTTCTTGAAATGGAAATAAAAGGAAAACTACTGGAACAAACGTTATCAAACTTGGAAATAGTTTAAAGGTGGTCATGTAATTTTTTTTCCCAAAAAAAAAATTCAAAAACTCATCACTAGGGGTGAAATGGAGCTGTATGAATATTGTAAACAAAATTCTAAATGAAAACATTGGCTTAAAATGTCTTTGATAAATTCTGAAATGTCTTTACAAAGCATGTTCAGTATTTTATATCAAAAAGCACTGTTTATGGCGATACTTTGAACAGCTTAGCAGATCTGAAGGATGCGATACACCGAAATATGCGTAACATTGTTGAGAATGCAATCTCCCTATTGTTGAGAAAGCAATAATGTGATTTAACTTGCTTTCAAAAAATGGTGGACGTCGTGCTGACTATACCTTGCAACACGTTTCATAAATGACTAAACATATTTTGTCCTATTTTGTTAAACAATATTGCATATATCACTATTTCCCAATTGGTGGGGAGTTTTTTAACTTAATTTTGGCGGATAGAAATTTCCATGTCCTTCTTTAAATTTTTACCAAACAATTGGCCCAATAGTTTTCTTTTTATGACCATTTCAAAAAAGGACTTTAATTGTAACCGCCCTGCATTATCAATCACCATACATCAAAATATTGTTTTATTTTCTTTTGTCTCCAGCATCATTCCTTATGACATCTATCTCCTGAAATCATTTCAAACATAATCATAATTTTAAAAGTCTCATGAAATTATTTCTTCAAGTACGAATATTTAAAGGATTTTACTACAATTAAGATAAAACGATTTCGTTCACGTTTACAGATTTAATAATGGATTTTAAAATCTTTCTGAGAATAGAATTAATCAAGCAGATTCTTAAAACACAAGCAATTTAATCTAATTACTCCTTTCCAACACAGAACTTTTTTAAGGTGTGTTCTCAAGAGTTGTGTATTATAAGCTCTAATTAGTTGCTGATGCAAAGGAGGTTGATTGGCACGTTTTGTGTAAAACATGTTTTACATCACACATTTTTATTTCTTTTTGTTTCACTTTGTTTTAATTTTATCATGAACCTAATGAATAGTGAATAAATAATTTTTTTTCATAAATTTCTGCTTCTAAAGGAATTGAACGTTATCTATTCTAATTAACTTTGCAATCAGGAAAGTTTACTAAAGCGATTTAATTTGATACTACTAATGAAGTTAAGGAAATAGAAAATGTAATTAATCGCTTTAGTTTAAAAGATTCGTTTTTGTTTGCTTGATTTCTTTGATGAATTACTATTATAGGTAGATGATTATAGGTAATGATTAAAATAATTATAGGTATGAACAATATTATTAATATGTTATAATTATAAATATAAATATGGAATATGAACACGTTAATAAATGGGAATAATATCATATATTAGATAATGAATATTTTACCGATTATAACGAATGCAAAAGTGTTTATGATAAAAATTTCATTGGCTATATCATATAATAAAAATAATAATCAGAAATTTGGATTAACATCTTTGTCGTCCATTATACATCAAACCGCTTTCAAGTGAAACTTCTGCAGGATATCCCTGACATCTCTGTCAGTGGACTTGTAAAGAGCCAGAAGTAACAACAACTATTTCTGCAGAATCACTTTATAGCGTTTTCAAGCATTCTTTTAAATTTCACAACTTTTAAACGTTCAAAGCGTTTTGTAAATATTTACTTGTTTCAGTTTTTATTTTTGTTTGTTCTAAAATATAAGGATAAAACTAATCTGTACGGAGATATATGTACTAATATAGTATAGTACACAGAGTATATATCTATTACTATAATACGAGGAATGGTTGCCAAGTCGAAAATCGCCCCAGAATTAATAAACTCCGGTAAACTTGGGAGTCTGGGGTTTTTGGCCACGAGGAATCGATTGGCGCCGGTTTTGAAGCGCTATGATCGAGCAGTTCGGAGTTACAGATAGGATATTTTCAATTTTTATAAGTTCGCCAAAATGGCTACTTAAATTTTCAAGCGGTAACGTGCTGCCATCTATAGCCAATAGGGCGAACTAATAAAGTTTTATGTTTATGCTGTTATAGGTTTATAATATGTTTCTTATGTATGTATATATGTTTGGTTTTTCTAAATAAATTTGTCAAAAATATTGAATTTCAACACACTTCAATCTTCTCCTTTACTTTACCTTTGTATAGAATAGTTCCCTTTCCAAACTCTAACTTTGTTTAGAATAGTTTACAATGGTGCACTTTAACCGGTTATCTTCTCACCATTGGTTTCACAAGTTTTCTTATGGCATGTATTGTTTTGATAAATCACAATTAAAAATTTAAATCTTCGAGTTAGCTTCGATACATGTTTTCTCCGAGTGGAGCTCGGTCACCCGCTGGTACTAATAATATGTTAGACATTAATAATGATGTTGCGTTTTAATTATAATAATTATGCATGAAATATTTGTTTCATTTCCATTATTTTCTTCATAAATCTAGCTATTAACTCGGAGATATTAGTAGAAATGTTGCCTTTTAATTATAATAATTATGTATGAAATGTTTTTTTTTATTTCCACTATATTCTTCAGACAAATGACTATGAACTGGGAGACATTAATACTGATGTTGCCTCTTAATTTATGAATTGTTTATTTTTATTTTCATTATTTTCTTCAGATATCTAGATATGAACTCGGATTAATAATGATGTAGCCTATTAATTATAGTATTTATGGGTGAAATTTTTATTTTTATTACCATTATTATTTTTTCATCTTTTATTGGACTCGTTATGAACCTTAATTATAAAAAATT
>JAPMOQ010052683.1:1448698-1470721 GCA_026543055.1 Argiope trifasciata | reverse complement strand
ACATATGCATTCATCTCCCACATAGCATTTATAACTAATTTTGCAATAAGATTATGTGGTTAACCTAAAATCTTCCAATCTATAAAATTATAAGCGATGTGATATACCTAACTATTTTAATCGTATTAAAAATACTTATTTTATAATATCTCGAATCGAAGCTTTATTTTAACATCTAAGATATCTAAATGTTACTTTCTCTCAATGAATGTACTAAATATGAATGCGATGAACGTAACGAAACTAAAATGCTTTCACCACAAAAATGTTTTTAAAAGATATGAGTTTGGAATATTTTATGTCAATTTCTATTAATATCTGCCACTGCTTATAATACTAAGTAACTAGAAATTCTCTTTTTGGTAAAACACCTTGCCCATCGACATCACATGAAAATGAGGGTCATAAATAGAAGAATGCGCATTTCATCATTAGGATAAAGATAACTCCACCTCAAAAATTTTTACCTCTTCGGGAACCAGCTTGTTTCTCTGATAGTTATCCTTCTCCAAAAGTTGGTAGAAATTAAGTATCTAGATTTCTAAGTCCTGGATAGACATCAGGTACATCAAATAGAAGAATGTGCATTTCACCATTAAGGTATATGTAACTACACTTCAAGAATTTTTACACATTCGAAAAGCAATGTTTACACCCGCTTACTTATCCGCTAATTCATGTTATATTTCCTCTACTCCGGATGATTGAAGGCTTTAAAAATTAAATCTTAGGGGACACATCCTTCAAGGATATATTAAGAAACATATTTTTCTTATTTTTAAAGAAGAAATGACCACTATTCATGATCTCAAAACGAAAATGAAATATTTCTGACCAATGAAAGGAAAAGAATCTTCTACCAGAATAAAATTGATAAGAATAAAAATGTTTAGATTACGGCTCTGTGAACATAAGGCAGTAGAGAGAAATAATAATATTTTAACACTTGCACTCTGTTCTGAGCTCCAAGCTATTCAATATAAGGAGTAGATACAATACATTTATTTCAGGTGTGACTCATATATGAGTAATAAAGACAGCTGTGTAGAGAAGTTGGAATGCAAGTATTTATATAACATGCCAATTGGGTACGAATAATTTTATTTATATGTGTATCCACAATGAATTGGTCAAGTCAGTTTATCTATATAAATAAAAATGAATGTTTATCTGCATGTCTCTTATACGCTACTGTTCCGTCCATCCGATTGCGATAAATCTTTGAATACTTATTGCTTGCATTTATGGGATGATTATGCGCATAGTAAAATTATCTAATTATCTTTCTGAATCCTTGCCTGAGGGTGAGCGTTGAAAAAATCTTCAAGTCGGGTACTCTTTCTAATTGATTTAATTTTGATTTATTTGTTTTATTTTTAACTTGACTTTTATTGCTAATTTATTTAAGTAAAATTATATAATATATAATATATATAAAAAAGTATGTTTTTTGTATGCCTCTTATATGCTGCCGTGCCGCTCATCCGATTCTATCCAGTTGTATGCTGGGTGCTTACGAGTCGGATACTCAAGAAATTTGTTTCTGCTGAGGACGGAAAGACAAAAAAAAATATTGCTTCCCTTGAATTATAAAGAAAAAATAATAAATATTATTTACATTTCTCTTTTATGTATAACTCTATTTGAATGAATGTATTAATTTCAGATAGGAAAATAAATATTATCCTTCAATTATTTTAAATTTTAAAGCCAGTTTATTACGTCAATTTCCCAGTTTATTACATCGAGTAATCTCCTCATTCTTTGTTTTGATACTTCTAGTCACTTTGCTTAAATATTTCGGCCAAGAAAATATTTCGAAATAATCACTTTATACAGTTATGGTCCTATAACGAATCATTCTTTTACATCACGACAATTAATTCCTTGTGAACGAAATAAAATATATCTTATGTCATAGACATACCTTCAATATTTATTAGGGAACCTGGAGAGACAAAATTTGTTGCCTCAAATTCATGAATAGTCACTCATGAATGTTTTTTAAATGTTACAGTTTAATACATTGAAGTACATCAATAGCAAGGAAAGCTCATGAAATTAGAAAAAGTTATGTCACTTACCGTCCGTATGAACAGTTGACACGTAAGTCCAGTTGTAGGCTCGGACTAAATCAACCATCACTTGCGCCTGATAAAAGTCAGAAGGAACGACCCGCAGAAAATACTTATAGAAACTCTTATCACTCAAATCTCGACTCGTCGCGGAATATCCAATCTGGGGAATGTTGAATAGCTGGAGAAGATTCTGGACTTGGATGGTTACGGTACTCGATCCCGGTCCAACGACACCAACTAGATTCTTCTTTGTCTTCACCGGCTTAACTGCACAATCTGGCAAGACGTCGGCCTGCGTAGAAGTTAAATTACCATCTTGAATGTCGTCCAGTTTAATGGCATCTCGAATAAACTCGATGCTCTGGTCCAAAGCGATTGGAGAGTACCAACAGGAATCTCGTATTTCAATGCCCAGCGTGACATTTGGCAGTAAAGTTTCATTTCTGTTGATTTCATCAATGGTCTGAAATGAAGCCTCCACCCTCTGAAGGCCATATTGTTCACGAATATCACCACAAGTTCTTGATTGCGCCTGTTTTTGTCCTGGTTGGTGATGAACTGAAAACAATGCTCCAATCATGATGTCTCCTGGAATAATAGCTGTCCGCTTTGTCCGCCTTTGTCCTGAACATACCTGCACAGTGGCAGCTAATGCCACCACTATCAGCAGGAGGCGCGTCCAAAGCGGACCTTCCCTCTGGGGCATTGTCTTCTTAAGCTAAATTCCCCATTTTAAGAATAGCTACATTTGTGTAACCCATCCTGAAGAGTTTTTGATGATCCATCATACTCGCTGCAATCATCTTCATCGATTCCCAACAACTTGTCCAAGAAAAAGTATTGAAACAGCAAGAAGGCGAATGAAAATAATTTGAAAAGAATTATGATGACCAAAGTAGGGTTTAAAGGGAAAATGCCAACTTCTTGTCCAGGATTTATAGACATTTTCCTTCTTTGATGGATAGAATGATCTGAAAAACAGAAGATTATTCATTATTTTAAAAAATTAAAATTAATTTTTTTTATAAAATACATTAAGGCATGCATTGTACGATTATACATAAAATTTTTTAAAAAATAGCTTTTATTTTTTATTTTATATAGATTTGCAAAGAAATATAAACACAAATACCATATTTATATCCAATCCATATCGAATTGTGTATATTGTGATACTTTTTTATCGAAATTACGTAACATAAATATATTTGAAAATTTATATTCATTAACTTAAACTACCTATTCTCAACTGTATTTGATGCAAAAATATTAAATAAAATATCAAAGCTGAATAATCAGATTTAACTTTTCATTTTTTCCACAAAATATAGTTTAAGGAAGAGTTGATTAATATTAACTTTACACTAACTTTCTAACTTTGTAATTTGATACTAACAGATTCTTTTAACATTTTTACTACAAACATGACATATACATTCCACTAACTTTTAAAATCATTTTAAAAATATCTAAGTAAAAGCAGTTTTTTTGGTGGGAAGGAGGATGTATTTACCCATCATGTCCTAACCAAGGGTCTTAAAAAGCATCCGAAAAAAATCGAACCGATTTTCCTAATACAGGAACTGTTATCTTCATGTTCGACGCGATTGCAGAGAAAATGATTTTTAAAAAGTGTTAAAAATTAAAAGAATTAAAAGTTTTCAGCTCCCTTTTATTGAAATTAAATTTGTATAAATATTTTCTACGCTCATTTTTACATCAATTTATTCATTTCTTAGAAGACTTATATTTAAAATAAGCAGAATATTCTAAAACTATAACATAATGTTAACACCAGTAAAACTGTATTTTTAAAATGAGAAATTTAAAAAAAATCGATGTTTTTTATTACTTTAATTTCGTAAAATTTTAATGAAGAGATTATGATGTGTTCTTATATTATTAGAGTAACATATGCCAAACACATTTTCTTGAAGTTGAAGTGAAAAGCTTAAAAGTAATATGATAAAAGTAAATAATAAAAAAAATTTAAATTTTGAGGAAGCATGATATTGAAAAATGTAATAAAGTATTAGGCTGTTCGGAAAGTAATTTCGTTTTTTCCTGACAAAGGATTTAATTGCATTTTTCGCACCCAATTTCATACTTAAACCGCAAAATCATTTTATGTTTTAAGAGCTGATATAGCAAGGCTTGAGTGTGAAAAAGTGCAGCTGATTCTTCGCAGTAGTTTTTGGATGGTGCCCTTTTAAATATGGAGAGCAATAAACAGCATTTTCGTCATTTTTTTCTTTTTTGCTATAAAAGGTAAAAATGCTGTTCAAGCCAGAAATAAATTAGCCAATATGTGTGGAGAAGATGTGTTAACAGTACATCAGTACCAGAACTGATTTGCAAAATTTTTCCTTCAAATGAGGAGGCCAAAAACCACCTCGATCAGTTTTTTTTTACAGCAAAGACCAAAACTTTTATGAGCGTTTAATCATGTTACTACCAAAAATATGGCAAAAGGTATTAGACCAGAATGGCAATTTTATAATTTAACAAATAATTTATTCATTAAACGAAAATTTCTTTTCATTTTGACAAAAAAATACGAAATGACTTTCCGAACAACCCAATACAATACGGAAGTAAAATTAAACAACGTTAAAAATACTTTGAGATGAAATTCAATTGTATAACATTAAAGAATATTTGTTTTTTCAACGCATATAAAAATATATATGTGGTTTTTCTTGATATCGAGAAGAACTTTACATTGTTGCAATAAAGAAAAAAACAAATTTGATATATTTAAAAGTTTGCGTTTTCGAGCTATCGTTTTACGTGATTCTGAAAATATAGACTAACAGCCTTTAGTCAGATTTGACCCAAACTTTGATAGGTATCTATATTACAAACGTCAAATTTGTGTACCAAATTTGATCTATATATTACTTTTTATTTTGTAGCTATCGTGTTAAATTATATACAAACAGCCAATATTGATAGACTCCTTCAGGACGGAGTTTGCTCAATATTTAATTTAAAAAATCTACATATTTGGTGTAAAGACTATACAAAACTTCAATAGTCTAGTTCAAAGTTGTTTTGAGTTACCTTTTTTATAGCTAGACAGACTGACAATTTTCAAAAATATGCGTTTCGAATTAATTGCGATTTAAAACGAGAAGATTTATCAAAATCTCGAGTTCAAATTATTTGACGTTTACTACACTTTCTCCATACTTCGAATACAAAAAAAAATCCATATCCAAATGTCTTATGTCTTATAGGATAAGAATATAGCTATACTAAACTTATAAAACAGAATTATAATATTATTATAAATCTGTTTTATAAGTTTATAATATTATTATAAATCTGGTTTTCATGAAATCTTGTTTCTTAAGCTGTAGTATAAAAATTGAACTTTCTTATATATAATCTTTCATCGAAAGCACGCTCAGACTTAAAAAGGGAGGAAAGTTAATAAAAACATATTTGATTTTTTTGTAATAAGCCTTATTCAATTACAGTCACTCTAAATACTATCTAACATCTAATCCCCGTGTCCTTTTGAAAGCACTTTCCAAGTACATCCGAGTTCTCTGATTAAGTCGACGAATATCTGGAATTATTATGAGGATGCACCGGAGCGATTCCTTGCTAAATAGTTCTCAAGACAGCCTTGCATTCACCCCTCCATTTTAATTAACGATAGGGCGGCCGTCACAGTGCAGCCCTAATCTAACCAAGCATGCTGCACCCCACTCTAGTTGATAACCGATTAGACGCTCAAGAGCTTGTAGAATTACAGACGATGATCGCTCTAATAGGATATTATGTCGAGCGTCTGTCTCGCAGTTGAAACACACTTAGATATGCGTGAGGACTGATTGTGGGTAATCCTCTGCGGTGATCTTTTATTAAATCTTTTAGCCGTAAAAATATTCAATTGTTAAAGTATAATATTGGAAAACCGGAAAAAATGATTTGTTGGAGGTAATATTTTATTAATGAATTAAAACATAAAAAATAAAATTGTATAATCGCTCATAAAGGATATCATATTGAGCGACTTTTTGGTCGCTGATAACTGATTAAACGCTCAAGAGCTTGTAGAATTACAGACGATGATCGCTGTATTAGGATATTATGCTGAGCGTCTGTCTCGCAGTTGAAACACACTTAGATATGAGTGAGGACTGATTGTAGGTAATCCTCTGCACTGGTCTTTGATTAAATGGTGAAAATATTCAATTGTAAAAAGTATAATATTAGAAAACGGGGAAAAATGATTTTTATATATAATTGTATAAAGAATATAATTGTATAATCGCTCATATAGGATATCATGTTGAGCGACTTTTTTGTCGCTGATAACCGATTAGACGCTCAAGAGCTTGTAGAATTACAGACGATGATCGCTCTAATAGGATATTATTACACACTTAGATATGAGTGAGGACTGATTGTAGGTAATCATCTGCGCTGGTCTTTGATTAAATGGTGAAAATATTCAATTGTAAAAAGTATAATATTAGAAAACGGCAAAAAATGATTTTTTGGAAGTAATCTTTTATTAATGTACTAAAGCATAAAAAATATAATTGTATAATCGCTTATGTAGGATAACATGTTGAGTGACATTTTTGTAGCTCAGAGGCACTTAGAAATGAGTGATTGAATTTAGGTCAAGATAGGAATTTAGGTAATTTTTTTGATTATCTTTGATTAAACTTTCTCGTCATGTAAAAATTGCAGCTCAATTTGTATAATAGTAATAAAAAAATCAGGAAAAAAATATTTTGAGAAGAAATCTATTATTAATGAACTGAAAAACATGATCACCTTTTTGTTAAAAAATATCGAAAATAACTTTTATAGGATATTGTGTTGGACATGTTTTTGTAGCTGAAACGAACTTAATGAATTGATGAACTGAGAAACATGATCACTTTTTTGTTAAAAAAATATGGAAAATAGCTTTTATAGGATATGGCATTGAACATGTTTTTGTAGCTGAAATGCGCTTAGAAATGCGTGAGGATTGAACGTAGGTAATATTTTGAGGTGATCTTTGATAAAATCTTCTGACCATGTAAATATTTAAGTTTCATAAGTATAAAAATAAAAAAATCATGGTGAAAAGATTATAGAAAGCAATCTTTTATTAAAAACTGAAACTTCATTACTATTATTTTGCTAAGAATATGGATAATCGTTTTCATATAATACAGTATTGAGGGTCTTTTTTATATCTGAAAAGCATTTGTGAATAATTACTTGTAGGTAATCATTTGCAGTGACCTTTGATCAAAACTATTTGTCATGGGAATATTTACGCTTAGCATTATAATAAAAAATAGTAGGAAACAAAAAGTTTGAAAGTAATTTATAATTAATGAACTAAAATGTAGATTTTTTTTGATAAAATTTTGGAAAATCGCTTTGGCAGATAATGCTGATAGTCTTTCTCATCATTGAAATATACTAGATTAGAAAATGTGAGGCAAGTGACTGCAGGTATTTTTTCGTGATGACCTATGATCAAATCTTCCTGTCTTGAAAACGTTTATGCTTGATATTATAATAATAAAAAATAGAAAATTAATTTTGAAACCAATTTTATTAATGTTCCTTATGTAGGAAATCCTTTTTACTAAAAACCTAAAAATTTGATACAAACTTTCAATCAACTTCATCAGTGAGTTGACTGTCTATAGTTCAGTACTTTTGCAAGCACGTAAACATGATCTAAAATCGTAAAGTCCTATGTAAATGAAATTTCGCATCTGAGTTTATTAATAAAATTTTGTAATTGTATTTTTCTGTGATATTTTAAATTCAGTAGTTAGGGAAAAAGTCTCAAACGCATATTTTTTAGTATAATATGAAGCAGAATCTCTAATACACGGTATTCTTGAAATAAAATCCGGACAATTGTAATAAAAATATGGAAAACTCAAGAAATAAAAATAAAATAAAATATAGAGTTTCTTTATCTTTAAAATAATAGAAACTCACACATCACATTTGTACTTTTATTACAAAACGTAACATTCTGACATACATATTTTAAATTATTAAAAATCTCACAACTTTAATATGCTGAAGATATATATGAAAATTGCATAAAATTACGTAAAAAAACTTTAAACTATAAAGTTAAACGAATATTTACGAAACTTATAAATGTTTGCGAGAGTCAAAACTATTAAAAGAAAGATACATTACATTTAGAGAGCGCCAGTGCGGGTGTATTACATAAGAGTCATTATATAGAATTGCCTAATAACTACCTGAGAGCTACTAAAATTACATGAAAGTTACCTAATATCAAATTACATAAAAGTTACATGAATGCTAATAAAATTATATAAGAACTACTAAAATTGCATGAGAGCAACTTTACATAAAATTACATAAGAGTGAGTCGGTGAGTGGGAAAATTATCATAAGTAAAATTAAATTTTAAAACGAATAAATGGATTTTAAAATGACGTCTGAATCAATGAATTTCTTAAGAATTTATGAAATAGTATCAAAAATCAACTAAACAATCTTATAAACTAAATAAATTATTTTAATTATTTAAAAATATCGCCCCATAAATTTCTTTGGATACAAATTTTATACAATAATTTAAACTTAGAAAATGATATTTTATGTTCTTTATATATAAATGAATTGAAATTTATAAACAGAAAATTAACAAAACAAAATAACTCCATTTTCTCGAGCAAACTCTTTCTCTTTCAATATAACAAGATTCAGTTGTAAAGAATTCTCAACAATTCCTTACCTTAAACTATTCAATACCAGAAGTGCTGCTCCAAATACTGAAGAGATTAAACAATTCTCTCAAGTTCGGAAGTAAAATACCTTGAGGGCGTCAAATAAAAAAGCAAGCCAACAAGCCGTAATCTCTTCAACGCTTAGGAAGACTAGATTTATCTCTTTACTAATTCTTACCTTAAGGTAAAAGAAAATTGCGTTAATGCCTTTTCGTTCGACGACTGGATTAGCCCATATCGCATTTTACCGACGGAATGTTTCCGGAAATTTTAGGAGAGTTTATTACATTTTGGTAATAAACTGTCCGTGATCCTATATATGACTTTATAAGAAATATTTAGATATTTTGTAATTCAATTGTTCAGTCACAGTACTTGATAACGTTTAACAGACTAAGAAATTTTTAAATCCAGTAATATTTGAATGCAAAATATTAATATAGTTATTTACAAAAAATATATATAATGTTACATTTATTTAAATCTGAAATTCAATTTTTTGAGCTTATTTATCATCAGAAATATGTTTAAAAATTTTTGCAACAAGCAGATATTCAACGGTAGTTATACACAGAGAGATGCATATATAAAATTATGTGTTCCCCGTGATTTCAGAATAGGTTCGTCACAAAATTTTCCCTCAATAACTCCAGATGTCAGGCCCCCGAATAGGAATTTTAAATTTTATTTTAATTACTATTTTTTTTAACTTTCTTCACTTCTTAAATATCATTTCGCCTTTATTTAAATCGCAAAACAAGTATAATAATTCTAAAGAACAGATTTATCAGTTGTAGGACGAACTCTTTTTCAAATCACATAAAATTTCTATATTTAACCACAAATAGCTTTACAAATTATACAGATAATCCCATATACATTTTTACTTTGTTTCTATTACGTTAAAGCGCACATTTTTTAAATAGGAATTTTTGGCCGAAGTCCTTCACTTTTTCCGTTCTTTTTTATAACTATCTTATTTTGTAGCTAACTTCCTGGACGATTCAAAATGTTGTTTTCGATTTAAACATTTACAAGCGATTTAACGATCACTTTGTGTTTTTAACTTATCCGAAAACAGCTAATTTAATACGTTTAGAGTATTTTGCAGTAAAAATTGTAAATAAAGTAAAAAAAATTAATTTAGAAAGAAAAATATTTTAAAATAATTGTATTCAACATTACTCGTTTCTAAGTTTAGAGACGTTGCTAGTTTCTAAGCAATGCATTCCAGCATTCCTCAGAAGAGATATAATTACAAAGATTCTAAGTATTTGAGTACGATGCCGTTCGGAAATCATATAGGTATACACAAACAATAAAATTTACAATAATGATGGTCTTTTGCAAAGTTTCTGGCATGCGAATTTCTCTTATTACTTTGCAAATAAAATTTAATTTCTTACCCACTGAACTGCATACCAATGCAAAAAGAAAATCTAGCACGCACATTCACGGAAATAGAAAGCATCATTAGGGAAACCATTTGCATCCATCTGTATGATGCCAGCTCCATCAAATTTATTGCCATGCTATACGAAACGAGACAATTTTATATCATAAGTAATCACTCGCCTTACATTCTATGAACTTCTTACATGAAGAAACTCATAAAACAACTCAGCAATATGTTCTGCACCGGGTTATTTAAAAGTCCGCCTAAGAAAGCAGTTTTCCAACTCCTTATTGTAGACGCTGTCCGGCAGTGATACGACCTTATCTGATTTATGTGAGTTGTAAAAGTTTCCAAAGCGGACATTTTATCGGGCCTCGCAGTTACCCCATCATTTTTATAGGGAAGCCTTTCGGTGTTTCCTGATGGATGCACAGAAGATTCAGCTCTTTCGCGATTCGCGAAGCATTATTCTGATATGACCCCCAGTTTGGTAACAAAAGGATAAAATGTGTCGCGATAATTCATGCAAAACCTGTTTCATACTAAAATATGAAAATGACCGACCCGTTCCCATTTTTATTTCTATCAGACTCGGAAATGGTGTTTTGCATATAGAATAGTTTCGTACCATAAATTAAATGTCAACTTTAAATCTTCTGAAAGGACAGAAAATGTGTGGACTTATAAATCCTAGTATATAAGATTGTTCATCACCTCGTTTTCAGTTCTCTAGACTACCACTCCAAAACGATATGATTATTACCAGAGTCTATAATTTTGTCATTTATCTATGCGTAGTAAATCACTGAGTAAATTACCACACAGAATGCAGATATTTAGAAGAAATTTAACTTTATAAAAATGGATGAACTCATGCATTTCTAGGGTAGACATTAAAACAAGCCGGTGTTCTGGCATAAGAGTAACACGTCTTTCCCGTGGACTTGCGTCCTGTTTTTGGCATGGTTGCTCTTAATCTGTGTTCTATCTGTGAGGAGTGCGAATGCCTCCCCTCTGTAAAAAGGGGTTGTGCAAGCGAAAGTGTGTGTCATCTTCCTATGAGCCAAAAGTCAGACTTCTGCCCTGTGGGTGCTCAGAAATTACCCTCAGAAGCTAATGCACTCCCTTTCCGTGGAAACATGGACATATCATCATCATCACATTAAAACAATACAGATATATGATTTTGGAATTATATATAACCACGTTTTTGGTACAGATATGCTAATATAAATATTCTTATTTAATATGATGCGAGCAGTGTATAATTCAGGTCAAGAGACTAGATTATTTATATTGATTTCTCTGCGTAAAATTCATATTTTTCATTAATTGTTTTTCTTTTCTTGATGGATTCTACTGTAGAAAAAGAATTTTTACCTTCTACAGATAAAATATTATAACGCCATTTAAGTTTTACACTCCTTGCAGAATTAAAAAGTCTTTTCCATAGTCATTCTGGAGACATATTATTATTAGTCAATAAATGAATCATTACAAGTGTGAATATTCGATTTCTTACTAATGATGGACTATAATAATAACTTGAAAAGGAGACTGATGTACATCAACCCTTTCCTCAGAATCTCAATTTTGAAACTCCTTTCAGAATCGGTTAAGAAAAAAGAAAATGGTCTTTCATGAAAACATCAACAAATTTAATAATCTTCAAATTTTGCGTTTATCTTTTTTCAAAAAGTTTGCACCAAATATTTATTGTATTACTTCCCTATCTCAAATTTGATTTTGAATTCTTAATTGGTAGTGATTTCCTCTATTAGAAAAATGCAGTTCCTCAGCACCATCAGTTTTGCCCACATATGCTCAGCGTCAGTGCTTCAGAAATTGTATGCAATGTTGATAAAAAGGGGCAATTAGTGGCAGTAGAGCTAATATGTTATTGGTATAAGCTAAGGTTTAAAACTTTAGATTTAAACTTAAAGATTAAAAAGAAAATTTAAACTTAAAGATTTAGATGAAATTTTTCTCCTGATCTTGTCAAACTGGAAGTGTTGATGATGATTTGAGAGATTATGAAGCTAAATCAGGTTCCATTCACTTGAAGAAAATAGACTGCAAATACCTGTTCAATGTCATGATTAGCAATAGTATATTCTATTGATATCCAATGCTGCTCAGCCACACTAATATTATATGGAATAAATTAAATAATATTGCCTTTTATTACTTTTTTTCTAGCATACAAAATAGACAAAGAAAAAATATTATAATAAAAAAATAACTGATTTCGAATTTTTGATTAATCTTCGTTCATATTTCTTTGAATCTAAAAAAGAACATGAAAGTCTTCATCATGAAATCATGAAAAGCTTTGAGACAGAAGCCCGAAATTTAATATATAGACATAACACTAAAGTTGTAAATTTCTGTGAAATTTTGAAATAGAACCATTCAGAGGAAGTGTGTATATTCAACTGTCGAAATACAAATAAACTCGATGGCTTAAAACTTGAAAACTTGAATAGAAATTATTTGATACACAATTCCAGATTTTAGAATGAATATTCTTATACAATTTTGAACTAAATATTTAAAGCCATCTGTCGATCTGTACTTATGTATGTATTTAAACGCGACAACATAGTAACGAAACAACCTAAGCAAAATTTGGTATGTGGTTTTCTGACTAAAATTATATCTTTTTGTTAAGTTTTGGTTTCAATGTATTGGAAAAAGATGTTCCAAATACATTTTTAAATTTTGAGTACTTACATATTAATATTATACCAAACATTAACAGCAAAAATAATTTACAATCGTAGCAATCTTAGTTCAATAAAAAGTACAAAGCAAATAATATCAATATTTTCTAATGGATCAATACCAGAATGAAATTACAAACAATGCAGACGTCAACTCATTGGCCTCTGCTATTATCCAGAATTATATAATGTACATGAACTCTGAAGTTAAAGATTTCATAATCATTTCACATTCCGATAAACTATTCAATTAAAGTATTAAACATATCTGTCTGAGTTACTTGCTTAAACAATGTTAAAATGTGCGCATCCAACGCACATTTTAACATTAACAGACGCAGGCTAAAGGATACACTTTTAATTCCATCAGCATAATAAATTTTGTTTGCCTTTTCCTAATACATATAGATTTCATCAGTCAACCTATTGGGTTCACATATTTGTAAATACGAATATAAACAGATGCTCAAACCCTTGAATTATTGGCACCTAAATTTTATATAATTCGTTTGCAATTCGTATAAGAAACCGGTGTATTTATTTTTACTGATTTAATTGTTTGTACTTTTAAGATATTATTCAAGAAGACATTCAAGAAGCCAGAAGACATTTTCAATGACAGTTTTATCTAGAATTTTGAAAATTTTGCAGCAAAGTTATAAAGATCATATACTAAATTTCATTTGTCTCTTTTCTGTGTGTTGTTTTCAGAAGTAAACAAATACCAATAGTTCCACATGTATTTTATATGATATTAAAGAGTATTATAAATACTGTCTAACATTGTTGAATATTAACAATATTGAGCATTATTAAACACATCGTAACACATTAAACACATCATATTAACAATATTGAGCATTATTAAACACATCGTATATAAATTTTTACAAGTATGTTTTTATGGTCAAGGGGATCTGAAAATTTTCAAAAACTCAATAAAGATGAGTTCAATTACTTTATTTATTTACTTTTTTGCATGGTTCGTAAATAATAAAGTAAATTCAGATTACTAATCCAATATATTTTTAATAGAAAAAATACAAGCGATTTTTATAAATCTAAAGAAAAAAATGAAAGGAAAATTTCTTTACACTATTCACTGGTTTCCTACTTTATTCTTTTTGTACGAAATCCCTTTGAATTTCGTAGCAAAATACATCGATGAGCTGACGACAATCGAAAATCTAATATTTACTGTTAACTACTAAGAGTTTACCTTAACTGTTTCTCACTTCTATATTCACGATGATTAACATGAAAAAAGTTCACAAACATACTTATCCGATTTTAAAGACAGATCACTGAATAATTTACATGAGTAACATGTCCCAAATACAGAAGCTCAGCTACAGTATCGACCTACACAAAAGCAAGACAAGCATTTCAGCTTTTAGTCGTGATCTCGTAACTTTTTCCCGATACTTTGCTTTCGTGGCATGCTTGCGAATGCGTAAGTGCAGGTCTCCATTGTCTTCTTGCTTCAGCCAGAATTCCGGTCGATAACTCCTCTTTGGTTTTCAAGTCCTCAACAACTTCATTTTCTGTTCCCAAGAGGCGAAAGCAAGTTCTCTACATGTTGTACCATTCTTGAACTTGCTGGGATCAGGTGTTAAAAAGGGAAGGGGTGAGGGTGCATCAAAAGCCAAAAAGGGAAAATTCCTCGATATTTTACTTTTATCGCACATCGCTGGCATGCAAAATTTGCGAACACTAGATTTATGGTGTCCTAGTCTCTGCAAAAAATCTTGCTTGAACTGTAAAAAAAAAGTTCCAAATAAAATTTTAGATTCAGTGCTAGAGAATCAGCTGTCCGGAAATTGAAAAACAGAAAGTATTTAAATTGCAAAAACCTTAGATTGCAAACTCCATGGTGTCTTAAATAATCTTTCTCAGCACATTAACTCGTTTTGTACGTCTTGAAATGTTAGTCAATCAAGCAAAATTTATCCGTTTTCTATAATACCGCCCGAAAATATAACAGCACAAAACTATTTTTAAAATTAAAAAATTATTTCAACAAAGATATCAATTTTTTTTCATGTTTTAAAACACATTTTATAAAATTTTTGAAACAAGAACAATGAAAAATATTTAATAATATTTTTAATAATTTCAACAAATATTTTATGATATGTTTTAACAATTTCAAAAATATTTTATAATATTTTTGTTGCTGTGGTTGAAATGGAACACATGTTTCATTTTATTCCTTCTTGCTTTTAATAATTTTCTCAGTCTTCTTTCCCTATTGTTTAGGATAAAAATTTAATGCTTTGATTCATTTTCCCATGTTTAATATGTTTCAGCATAATTAAAGCTTTTAACCGCTTGCCTGACTATCCTGAGTTATATCGGGGTCTTATATATCACATTTAATTACTATCTCGTGAAAACTCAGGTGAAGTAGAGTTTCTCAACATGAGTTGTTTTATCATGTCTTTACTCAGCCTGGAGGAAATGAAAAGAAATATTCATCTTTGATTGGCCGTTTGCCAAGTTTTATTGGTTTCACAGTTCTTTAGGCAGGCCTGGTCACGTGTTTTCCCTATTGTTGCATAGCATACGTCTGCTTTTGGATTAGTAATGGATAAAGAAGGATCATTGCGTTAAAAAAAGTAAAATAATGGCGATTATATAAGATAGAGAAAGAGGATTTTTGAGACAGTGATTCCTGTTGATGAATAAATAAATAAAACCAATGAGACAGTATACTCTGTACTCCCGTCTAAGTGATTACAGCGGTAAACTAGTAAGAAAAACTATCAAATACCTGTGTACAGAATGTCAAGTATCACTTGTGTGATTCTTGTTTTAAAAATTATCATATAAAGACTAATATTTGATTTTTTTTCATCCTCCAAGATAACTCGGGATAGTAAACTAATACTAAAACTAAATCCTTTTACACCAATAAAAATAATTCAACTAAAAACCTAAATATTTTGTTTTGTTTTATCCCTTGAGTTTAACAATAAAATTTTTTTTAAATGTGACGATTTTTTGCAAATATTTTGGCAAAAATTGAAAGGGAAATGGTTAGTACGATTTTTGTAATTTTATTATACTTATAACTAGGTATCTTCTGAAAAAGAAATTGAATAGAATTTTTAAAATACCCTAATTTTAAACCATAGTGTTGTTGTGCTTTTTTAATATTAAAGTTGGTATAAAGATATCAATAGAAAATTAGTGAAATGTATAGCATAGCATAAGGAACAGAACTCTGTTAGTGTTCTAAAACAGTATTGTCTAGGAAAAGTTAAATTTAAAAATTTTCAGCTGCAAAATTCATTAAGGCATGGTTCATAAAAATATTTAATGAAATTTTTTTCAATGAAATTTTCAAACACCAGTAAACCTAATAAAAGCAAAGGCCACTAATATAAATTATGCACATTTCTGCTCATTCCACAACTGCGCAATATTATGATTAATTTCAACATCATCTTACAGTCAATAGTAAATTTAGAATATCATAGAGATATATTGTCCTGTTAGTAGAGAATATGATGCAAAATTTATATACAAGCAGAAACGACGAAGACATCAACACAGAACAAGAGCGAAATGAGGAAAAGTTAATGAGGTATTTATTTCCCTGATTACATAGGTAGTTGCTGAATTTAACCGACAAATTCAGAGAGGTGATAGTAGGCACCAAGAGGGCAAGGAGTTGCCATACATGGCCTCAAAGGACGTTTTGTAGGTAAAAATCGCAAAAAATACATAGTCCGACAACTGTTGGAAACTGCAAAAATTAATAACAAAACAGCAAATGATGTTTCAACAGCGAACTTTATTTAAGTAAAAGCACAATCTTAAAAGTTTCTTTAATGTAGGTAATATGCCAATTTGAATATCTAGGGGGTCGTAAATTATTAAAAACGGAAAAGTAATTACGAGCAAGTATTATCTGCAAAAATATTAAAATTTAAAGAAAAATAAAAGATTAGAAATTTAACGAATTTTATATTCTATAATTTGATATAAGTAGGGAGACTGCGGAGTTTTAAAGATATTCAAATAGAAAAAAAAATACAAGATGCACCAAGAAACGAAAAATAACGGATTTTATTTTATTTTTGAAAAATTACACACCGCTATCTAATCGAAATAAATGAAACAGATGCGTATAGTTCACAGTACAAAGTTTCCGAATTAAGAAACATAGCCGACTTTTGGCGTCAATTGATTCGCCATTTTGAAATGCAGGGAGCTAACCATTTAAAAAGCTCTATCATTATTTCTCAGGTATAATTTCAAATAATATAATAATAAGAATAGGACTCCATTTAAGTAAGTAACTTTCCACCTTTCTAAACTAATAGCTTTCTTCTGCTAAAATGCAATTTATAAATGTTGAATTGCATGATTAAACTGTTCATATTAATATTCGCATTTGAAGATTATTTTAATGTAATTAACATTATGTCAATCAATTCTGATGAAATACATCTTATCAAAGCATTAAAAAGATCCGTAAATCCAGTTTTACTTTTTAGCATATACTTACTTATCTCTCAATTATCAGAAAATTTTAAGTTTAGAAATTGATCATTTGGTCATTAATGGTTGATAAAAAAAAATCAACCTCATAATTCTGCAATTTAAAATAACTGAAATTTATTTTTACAAATGAAAACATTTAAAAATTCTTATTTATTATAGGAGGGAATATCTACAAGACGAAAGAGCGAAGCGAGCTGGAATCACACAACAATTTCTTAAGAATTACAATGTGATTCCTGGGAGCTGGTGATTGAAGCAAGCGAGGAGTGTATCTCCGTATATATCCTGGCCTCAAAATGCAACACTAGATGTCTCAAAAATGCAGATGAAGCTTCGTAAATACATCAACGCTGATTTCTATCAAATTTTGAATTATGGAATATCAAATTATCATAAATTATCCATAGAAAAAAAGTTACGTATAATCTCTCTTAACTGTTATTTCCTAGAAAAAGAGAGGAGTTTCAAAAAGAAAAAGTACAGAACACCTCATGACATGCATTTTCTCTTCTCATGACGTAATGCTGACGCGAGTCATGACGTAATTTTCCTTTCGTGCAAGCCTTTGCTCAAGTAGAAAATTTCTTTCTTCCTTTATAATTTTAACTATAACCGAAAAAAGAGTTATTTCCTGGAATTCCATTACCAAAACTTTTTTGCTTCATAAACCCAAGTAATAAACTGCTCGTTGCTAAGCACCTCATTGTTAATTAAAGTATAAAAATTCGAGGATGAACATAACTCTTTAATTTCTTTTATATATTAAATTATTTTACTATTTTTATACAACGAATATTATGTCTGCTTGAATTATAAGTGCAAAGTCTTTTTCCCTATTGTATTATATCACGATCAAGTTATACAAGGATTTCTCTTTGCCATATTCCCTTTCAAAATCATAAGAAATTTTGAGAATTAAAAAAAATATGGGAATAAGATTACATTATAGGTTGTATGTGGAACTTTATTTATGATCCGACTGTTATGTCAGATGATAAGATTTCATTTATTTATGATCCGACTGTTATGCCAGATGATAAGATTTCATTTTCATTAAGTTAGATGATTTCCAAAATATTTATATGTTACTTTTTTAATGCAAAATATCTATAAAATGTATGTTTGCCTTGATACAGATCCTTGTGAAATTTTAGCGTTTTAAGAGGATATTTTAAAGAAATTACTTTTATAAGGAACACTTTTAAAAGAAATCTTAAGAAAACCTTTTTAAAGAAAACTTTGAAAAAAAAATCTTAATTCCAGAGTAATTTTTAATGGAGCGTTGTTCCAAGCTGAATTTTATGAGCGGAATAATGCATATGTTTAGAAAAATGTTACGAAGCATTAGATAGTATTCTGATAAATTTTATTTCTTAAATTAATATTAATCTCCACTTATTTAACAAATAAAAAAAACTAAGTAATTTACGACTTTGATAAATTTTCAAAAGTTTATTAATCTATTTTTGACACAGGCTGAACATTTCATTAAAGAACTGTTTTAAATTACCTGCCTAGAACAACCAGTTTGTTCGTCTAGATTACTGAATTTTTAGGCTGTAAAAAGATTAATATGAAACTTTATTGGAAGTTATTTAATGTGGCTGAAAGCAAAATTCAATTTAGTTATCTTACTGTGAATTCAAAAATTTATATATATGAAATGAAATCAGAAGCGTAAATCCTATTACGGAGTTAGTAATTTCAAAAGCCCTCGGACTGAATTTTTCGGTAAAGGAGTCTAAATTCCCTCATAAAATTTAAAAAGAAACATTGAGTGTCAAATTAAATTTTTAAAAAAATATCAAAATTAAGAGGAAGAAAATCATACAGAATTCAAATTAACGTTTTAAGTTTTAAAAAGTAATTGTTTTGAGTGATTTAAGCTTCGATTTCCATAAGCTAGTTGCAGTAATTATTTATGCACAGACGCTTAGGCCTATCTTTGAGCTAGACTAAATGCTCTGTTTCTTGACATTTTTTAACATTTTCTATGCTTTGACTAAATGAAAATTGATTTAGTTTCCTTTTTTGGCATAAAACCACCCATTAACCTCCTCCAGAAAATTCCATATAATATTTTGCAGCAATATTAATTAGCTAAACGAAGAATTAAATTAATTACAGTTTTAAAAACGTTCAATGAAGTCGTTCTGAAATGTTTGTATGGCTGTTTGATTATTGCCATTCGACAATAAGTAATAATGAGCGATTTCTTTGCCCCGTACATTAGTGTTTTATACTTATAGATTCTATCTTAAAGCATCTATATGCAATCTTTGTGGCTAAAAAAATTCTTTTCATTCTGATATTTTTATCGAATTTAAAATAACAAAAATAGCACAGAAGTTGTTACTATTTAAAAGCTGTTTTATCTTTATTAACGCTTTTCATTTAAAATATGCTGTTGTCGTTTATGATGGTATGGACAAGCCCGTAGGAACGAAGACAGTGATTTAAGCCGATAGAGAGCGTCCCTTGTGTTTAGTAGCGTCAACTAAACCCAAGAGTAGGACTTTGCCACTTATGCATTAGGGCCGCGGTGGCCGGGTGGTAAGATCTCGGCGTTGGAACCAGAGGGTTGCAGGTTCGATGCCCGATTACACCAAAGAACCGCCGGGTAAGTATGTCTGGTGCACGGTGAATCCAACTAGGTCAAACATCCTCCCGCTGGTGTGGTATGGAAGTTTGGAGAGAGGTATGACAACTCAGGTGTCGTCTTCGTCATCTGACCGCGGTTCAAAATGACGAGGTATGTCTCAATATAACCCTAATGTTGTATTATTTATCCTACCTTCAAAATGGGACGTTAATATATGTAAACTAAACTAAACAATGTCAATCACGTATCACTCATTCGCTTTCACAAACCCTTTTTACAGGAGGGCACATTCAGACATCTCACAGATATAGCATAGGAAGAACAACCATGCCGAAACCGGAACTCAAAACCGTCTTCCCCGTGATCTGGGGAAGTCGAGCTATCCCTAGGCCAGGAAGTTGACTGATTTAAAATATTAATTTATTTAAATCTTCCAACTTATTTAATTTCAATCATACTTTAAAATGTGGAACAATTAATTGTTGGGATATTTATACCTAACTTCATACTATTAAACGTAAGGCAAATATTTTAAATTTTACATTTTAAAAGAATCGATAATAATAAACAACGCACATTTGATATAAAAGAATAACTTAGCCATAAATTTCTATTAGATAACTGGTCCCTAAAAATCCACATTCACAGATTATTCATTCTGTATATAAATTTGATTTTAGCACATTGACTTCCTTTCCAATACATTTTGAATTCTCCGGAACTTTTAATTTTCTTCCTTTTCCAACGTAATTCCCTTACGTCGCCTCCAGACACCATTCTCTTGAAACAAAGCAAATAGAATGGGAAGGAAAAAAGTTCCAAATCTTTTGTCGAAACTTTTATTCTGTAGAGTATTCCAGACAAGTAGCTAATCGAATGTTTGTGCAAACGCGGCGCGTGTTCGGAAATAACAATGTAAACTAAAGGTTTTCCTTTTGTTAGCGATAGAAAATTTTGGTTCTCCAATTTTATATTTTTCTTAAAATCAGGAAACTAGCGATTCCAATTTGACATTCACTTACTGAAAATAAAATAATTGAATTCGATTTCTTTGAAGTAACAATGAATTGATATTTTTCACATATATTTGAATAAAGTTTTACTTTAAAACTTATCATCTGCATGAACTTATTCTTTAAAATTGTAAATGATGAAACTTTTATTGATAAAGTTGATGGCTATAATTGATTTTGCTCCTGTTCAACTGTTTCGGCAAAATAAAAATTAAAAATCGGTGAATTGTAGTATTTTGTGATTAAATAATATACGAAACCGCTCGAAGACTGAAAAAGCTTCCGATTTTACTTCAACATTATTCAGTTAGTTAAAATAAAACTATTTTGAATACTCTAGATTCAACGTGGAAGTAAATATTCGCATTGATAATTAATATATTTTTTAACTTAAAAGACAATATCACAATTAATATTTTATTATTTTGTTTAAAATTTTTAAAAAGTGCCCCATTTATTTAAATTGTTTCATATTATTAATTGAATTTGTTTTGAAATCTTTCGCTGCCTTGATATTGAATTTAAACATCGGTAAAATGAAATTTATCATAATACTGTTTACAGTTTTAATACTTGTTTATTATTAAATTGTTTTGTCCTTTTTGAAAAGAATTGCACTTTCTGGCATCCACCTAAGCCAACTTGTTATATTTTGAATGATTTAACTGCTCAGAAATTATTCAGTAATCAAGCATTCTTTTTATCACAAATTAAATGAGAAGAAAACTTAGAGTGTGTTTTACAAATATTAATTGTTTAAATACCAGAATTAAAATTATTTTTACTATAAATTATATAAGAAGAAAACAGTGTGCATTCTACATAATTGTTTAAATTCCAGAATTAAATATTTTATTTATAATAAGTAAATAAGAAGAAACCATAATGTACATTCAATATATATGTTGATTGTTTAATTACCAGGAGTAAACATTCTTTCTATTATAAATTAAGTA
>JAPMOQ010052683.1:1429502-1448688 GCA_026543055.1 Argiope trifasciata | reverse complement strand
CATAATGTACATTCAATATATATGTTGGTTGTTTAATTACCAGGAGTGAACATTCCTTTTATTATAAATTAAGCAAGGAAACAGTGTGCATTCTACATAAATTAATTGTTTTAATTCGAGAATTAAATATTCTATTTATAATAATTAAATAAGAAGAAACCATAATGTGCATTCAATATATGTGTTGATTGTTTAATTACCAGGAGTAAACATACTTTTTATTATAAATTAAGTAAGAAAAAAGTGTGCATTCTGCATAAATTCATTGTTTAATTACCTCTAGTAAACATTCTTTTTATTGTATATTAAATAAGGAAAAAAGATAATGAGCATTCTATACATATTTTAATTGTTTAAATGTAAGAATTAAACATACGCATATATTTTTTTTCATGTTTTTCTTATTCATCATTCACATTTATTGCTTTATATTTTATTGTAAACAAAATTATCATCTCGGTTGTTCTTGATGGAATTTAACTAATTTTATTCAAAAATTTCTCGTTCTCACATTTTTGTTTATAAAGGTCCAAGTTACACTTAATATTAATTCGGAATACCAATAAAAGCAGAGACGTGTTTAAGTAACAGGCGTTTGGAAAAATGTGAGGAAAAATCTTATAACTCAATATTGAGCATCGGTTTCATTTATTAATTCAGTCTATTTTTTTTTTCTTTACATATAAGTATGCACTTCTTTTAATTATATTAATAGTTTATTAAAATTCAAGTTTAGTTCCCAGGTTTCTATATCGTTAAATAGTATCGAGAAAAAATCTGCATATATAAAGAAAATATTGCAGATATTTGATAAAAGTTCTTTTACAGTTGTATGTTTCAATACTAAGAAATATTCAGCAAATAATGAAAACAAAAGACAATCGGAGACAAAAATGCAGCCCAAAATCTTTCGGTGAAACACATTTATTGATTTCTAAGCCTGGTTAAGAGGATGAAGTTTAATTCAATATCAGAACGTGCCTAAGTACTATAGCTGAAAAGTATCATTAGTTTCGTTATGTGAAATTAGATATTCAATTGCTTTAACTACAAGCATGGATTTCAGGTTCTTAATACAGCTCGACAGCCTTTAGGCATTTTATAAAAATATAAAGTTGAAGTAAGACTTCACATATTTACATTTTTATTAATTAATCGTTATTCATAATATTTTATTGATGTAAATCTTTACTAACGATAAATGTTGCGATTTATTTTTTTATATTCCCACGGACTTCCAAAGTTGAAATTTAAAAAATGCAAAGTCGATTATACTTGAAAGAAACTCAAGTTCAATTTTTTTTAAAATGTCAGTACATTATTATATATTATTATAATTATAAAACTGAGAAATAAGAAAATTCTTTTATCAAAACATTTGAAGCAAGAAATACCAGAGCAAAAGATATTTTTGAAAACCACTTTTTTGACGCTTGATCTGTTCAAATAACTTTTCAAAATATATTCAAAAAATCTTAGAAAAAACTGTCAAATTGAACTTATTTCGCCAAATAATATTGCCACTTTCATTCAGTCAAAACAATTTGTTTTTATAACACGGAAGTGAAAAAAAAGAAAGAAGGAAAAAGCATAAAAATATTTGATCTTTACTTAAAAAAGCCAAGACTTATTTGGGGGAATCACTACTGCTACATTGTCGCAGAGACTCCATATAAAGTTACTATTCCAAATCCGTCTATCAAGTTTACATCTTTATTCTATACTAGCCGCCTTTGGCGACCAGCTGGTTCGCCATGAGTAAAGAGTTCTAAAATTTTCAATTAAATCACATATTCATTAGCCTTGAAGTAACTCCGGGCATTGATTGGCCTAAAATCAATATTTTCTTTAAGATGATGGACTGAAAGATCTAAAAGAATACGTTTTCCTAATAATATTCTTTAATTTTATAAATCAGTCAGTTTTAAGGATTGATTTAGAAGACTGATTGATGTAGCAACTTTTATTGAAAATTTTAATACAAATATTTTGTAAAATATGGCTCACAGAGCAAAGTATGAAGAAATCTCAAACTCATTATTCATAAATGCATTGTTTGACTCAAACTACATAAAATGTAATTATTTACTTCATTTAGATCAAATTAATAGTATTAAACAATATATATGTCTATTAATAATATTTTACAAATTGGGCATTGGAAAGGAATTTGAATGCATATCCTGTATAAATAAAGATAATTTATTCAATTAATGGTTTAAATATTGCAAACGATCATAGAATCCTTTGCCTTGCATTTTTTAAAGAAAATATCACATTTTATATTTATTTTATTTTATCCAGTCACGTGCTAAAAGTTGCATTTTTTCAGATTTAATTTGTGATGATAGTTGTTTGTTTTTTTAATTTGAACTTCCCTCAAAAGAATGGCAACACGGTGATAAAACCTAATTTTTTCCCTTTGACGTGCTCTTGCAGATTTTATAGAAACCTTAGCTTTGCATTTATTTTTTTAGAAACTATCACATTTTATAATGAAAAAAATATTGAATTAATGATACAGATATTGCAAAAGATAATAGAAATATGCCATTAAGTCGGGATTCCAATGCATATCCTGTCTAAATTCGATCAGGTTTACCGTTAAGAAGAGTTATTGAATTAATTATTTAGATATTGCAAACGATCATAGAATCCTTTGCTTTGCATTTATTTTTTTTAGGAAATATCACATTTTATATTTCTTTTATTTTATCCAGTCACGTGCTAAAAGTTGCATTTCTTTAGATTTATTTTGCGATTATAGTTTTTTTTTTTATTTGAACTTCCGGCATTCTTTTTTTATCCAGTCACGTGCTAAAAACGTGGTTAAAATATTTCTTTAAAAATTCGTTAAAAATAGACGCTTATGTTATAAGTTAAAAAAACTGATACCATTGGAAAGCTAATTTTTTAATCTTTAAAGTTATTTAAAAATCCTGTTTGTGCAATAATATTTTCGGTTATAACGGAAAAACGTTGAAATTTCGCTTAAATTTTAAGTAATTCAAATTCTAATTAAAAATTCGAAAAAAGGGCTCCGAGATGCACATTTCCGACCTCCAAGGTGTACATGTAACAAATTTGGTAGATGTAAGTCCAACCGTCAGGCCTGTAGAGCGCCAACACACACACACACACACGCGCGCACGCACGCACACACACACATTGAGCTTTATTATAAGTATAGATAAAAATTTTATGGTAAAGAAAATTACCCTTGGATATTTAATTTTTTTATTATCTAAAATAAAGTATCAAAATAAAACCATAAAAAAAGAGAATCTAATAAATATTTTCTGCATAAATTGAAATTTTAATCAGATTTATAACATTTATAATGTATCTGAACTTTCAATGAAATGCCAGATAGTTTCATGATATTAGAGTTTCGTTACAATTATGTTTAAATTTCTACGAAAATTTTGTTTTCAACTGTTTACTCTATTAATAAAACAGTATTTAAATCGTTTTAATTATTTTATTCTTCTTATTTTTTCCCTTCAAATATATTTCATATTTCATAATTACAAATGATAGGGTATCTAAAATGCAATATTTCTCTTGCCGATTTTATTCGAGTTTGTAGAGAAATATACCTCCCCTTCTGGCATATATCATATTGAATGCAGTATTAAAAAGAGAAAAAAAAATTCGAAACTAAACATTAAAAAAACTTCGAAAAATGAAAGGTTTGGCAGTGCAATGAGTAATCTTACATTTCACATTTCTAAAAGGCACTTTTTTTATTGTTATGATATATAATTAATATTAATTTTTGGTTTTTTTTCACGCCGACACAGCCTTTCAAAATGGCATAACGCAAAGAATGACGTTGAGAAGAAAGAAAAATAACAATTTTAACAATTAAAAATATTATTAACTAGCCGCCTTTGGCGACCAGCTGGTTCGCCGTGAGTAATGCGTTCTAAAATTTTCAATTAAACCATATATTCATTAGCCAAAATTTAAGAAATAGTTAAAGTTAGAAGATTCAGTTATTAGTAGTTAAAGAGTCGGTAACTTTATTCGGAAAAACTTTTTGAGTTTAATGCTCTAATAATTTATCGATTATGCTTCCAAAATATTAAAAATGTTTTTTTCGGTGATATTGCCAAAATGTTAAATATGTTTTTTAAAGAATGCGAAAACGGCAAAAAATTATTGAATTAATCATACAGATATTGCAAACGATTTAGAAATATGCCATTAAGTCGGGATTTCAATGCATATCCTGTCTAAATTCAATCAGGTTTACCGTAAATAAAGATAATTTATGGAATTAATGATATAAATATTGCAAACAATCTTAGAATCCTTTGCCTTGCATTTATTTTTTAGAAGATATCACATTTTATATTTATGTTATTTTATCCGGTCACGTGCTGAAAGTTGTATTTCTTTAGATTTGATTTACGATGATAGTTGTTGCTTTTTTATTTGAACTTCCGGCATTGTTTTATTTTATTTTATCCAGTCACGTGATAAAAACATAATTAAATTATTTCTTTAAAAATTCGTAAAAAATAGAAGCTTACGTTTTAAATTAAAAAAACTGATACCATTAGAAAGCTAATTTTTTTATCTTTAAATTCATGTTAAAATCATATTTGTCCGATAATAATTTCGGAAGTTATAGCGGAAAAATGTCGAAATTTCGCTTAAATTTTGATTAATTCAAATTCTAATTAAAAATTCGAAAAAAGGGCTCCGAGGTGCACATTCCCGACCTCCAAGGTATACATGTACCAAATTTAGTAACTGTAGGTCCAACGGTCTGGCCTGTAGAGCGCCAACACACACACACACACACACACATTGAGCTTTATTATAAGTATAGATTATTTGTAATGATACAAATATACATTGCTTGATGTTAATAACACCATAAATGGAGTACCATACACACAGATCGTTATTCTACTCATAATTTATTCGACAACTACAAAGCTAACTGGAAGCTAAAACTCTGTATTTTCATGCTGATTCCAGTTTCGTGAACGAAAGAAAAAAGCTCCATTTAATTTTCATTTTATTTGACAAAAAAAAGCATATGTCATTTTTGTTCACGACTTATAGATTCTGAAATTTTCAGAAGAATTTTGAATTATTTTTTTATATAATATACAAGCTGAATGAAGGTGTTTTACGTAAATCTTTAATAACAGCAAGAATCAAGTGAAAATTGAAAAAAATTGTCAGAAAAACGGAAATATATTTACACTATTAGTAGAATACTGATTCTCTGAAATTGGTCCACTGATTGCTTTTATTGAGTTTCCATGTATAAATATGATTTTTTAAAATTATTTTAAATATATAACTTAAAAAGTAAAAGGTTAATAATAATACAAAAGATATTTCTTGTTTCTCTAGCAAGTCAAGTAAAGCAGACGTTCGCGGGAATATGAGCAATGAGTAGCTCTCGAAGAAAACCAGAGTAAATTTATTTTTAAGATAAAGCGGAAACCCAGCGAGTATCTCGTGAAATTAATAGTTTAAGAAGAAAATAATTTTTCTCTTGATAAAGTATCCTTAATCTTAATATTGAATTGCGTATCAGGAATTATGTGAAAATAAATAAAAAGGCTCGATGTGAATAAATGGATGACTAGTCAAGGAAACTGTATCCTGATTTTTCATTCATGGAATCTTTTTTTGCAAACAATAGCATAGGATATGTGCTCACAAGTGCAGAAATGCTTCGTTCGTGAAATCCCCCCTATATTCGACAATAATAATGACGTTAACAATAAAAAGATAATAATAAAGAAAAAAATTAACACTAAAGTCAAAAAGTTAACAAAAACGCAAAAAGTTCTCAATAATAAAAGTAAAATAAATTATTATGTCCATACAGCATATGTAAGCGTATATGAATGAACTTTATATAAAAAGCATAAATATTTTAATATTAAAAACTAAATATTTAAAAACCTAACTTCTGAAAAAATAAGCAATTTCAATCTAAAAAATAAGGCACATTTCATTATCAATATCTTATTCGATATCCTTAAGCTAATCAGAAATTTCGGACAAAACAAATACATCTCTAATTTTGTAAAGAGTCATATAAGTAGACTCAACTGAATACCTAAAACAATAATGTAAAACAGCGTAATTGAGAAAAAACCCGTTAAAAAACAAATCTCCCCAACAGCATTTCTCGAACGAAGACATAATCCTTTAAATAAAAGTTCATTTCATTTTTCTAAGCAGCAATTTTTCCCGCCACCTTTAGGCAAATGTCATGAAACTCATAAATATTAATAACGTCTTCATGATCTAGCGGTGGGGAATTTATTGCTGTCGCCTAAATTTTCAAGAATTTGTGGAACTTTGGTAATATTCTTGAAACCGAGGTAATTGCTGTTATGTATATCCAAGTGGGAACTGGAGAAAAGCAATTATCGCTTGATCTGTCGCCGGATTTTGGTGGTGAAATTTAATGAGAATTCTCTCCTCTAGGCAAGTATGGATAAATATTGATGCACAAGAGTCTTGTCCATATTAAAATTCGGAATTATTTAGAAGTGTCGTTAGTTATGCAGAAGAAACTACTGTTACTTAGATAAACAATTTTAGTAATTGGTAGAATTAAGAAATACCGGAGGTAATCTTCCAATAAATAATCTTCCTAACATAATTAAACGACATAGATAATTTTGAAGACTCAAAAACGTCATGACGAATTGGCGAAAGAGACAATTCGTTCCTTTTTCTGCAGATATTGTCCATTAGTGTTTAATGATATAGCATCGATTGAGGTAGTATTTATGAAAAAGAACGTTTAAATTTCAGGGTAAAAATGTAATCTGTAATTATAGCATCGATTGAGGTAGTATTTATGAAAAAGAACGTGTGGATTTAGGGTAAAAATGTAATCTGTTGTTGGAAATTACCCTCTTTTTTCTAAAGATAACAAGTTTCAGAAAACATTTGCTTCTATTATTAAACTGATATCGTTAAAAAGACAAATTTTTAAATTTTGAAAATATGTTATAAACATTTTTAAGTGATAATACTTTCGAAAGTATCTCGGTAAATACACAAAATTCAGTCTAATTTTAATTGGTTATTAAAATTAAAATTTAAAACAAATGTTATGAGTTGCATTTATCCATCTTCCAAGTTTCTTTACTGAATGGAAAAAAAAAATATGCGCATCAAAAAATGGAGAATGTCCATATGCTTTGAATATAAATCATGCTTAAGTAGCTATCGTTCCTATATTATAATTTCTATACTCTAATAGCAAAATTCATTCAGTTTCCACAATATAGCAGCAGGAAATTCATTTATAATTGCTAAATTTTCAGATATAATTATTATAAGCTGTGCCTGTACAAGGAGTATAAATTTTACCTTCAGAAAAGGTAATAAGTTAGATTTAACTAATTTTCCATTGGCAATTTCATATAAATGACATTGTTATAAATTTCTACGCCACAAAAAACTTCATAAAATACAAGAGAAAAGATGAAACATCAAGTACATTTTATCATTCAAAAATTAATCGTTATACTTAAAAGTAAATTACTCAGTTAATTAATACATAATGAGAGAACCAAACAATTCTAAAATTTGTTATATTTACAATTTTAAAAAAATGTCAGCTTTCTATAATAGTGTATATTTATTTCAATACCTCTTAATGGAGCAACAAATCCGCAAACAAATCAAACTATCACCTTTTATTAACCTTGAATAAATAGACAAATTATTTGAAATTCCTTCATTTTGAAAATATAATTAAGTGAAATTTGCATGAAATTATCGTAATTTTACTCGTAAACTCTTACAAAGATGGAGGTCAATCTAAGATCAGAATACATCTCTTTTATTTTGCATTTAAATTTTTTGACAATAAATCTTATTTCAGTTTTTACTAACCACAGTTCTCTTATAAGCAATAGAAGCTGAATAAGTAATGTGGTTGGGTGTAAACGAATCATCACTGGCCTTTTCGACAAGAAGAAATTCTGCTAGTTTGGGGTGTATGTTTTTTATCATATGAGAACATGATTTTGTTTTCGCTTGAGGTTTTGGAGCCTCAAAATGTGAAGGCAACAAATTTTTTAAGCCTCAACCTGTGAAGGTAACGAATTGGAGATTTTTCTCTTTTTTATTTTGGAGTTGGCTTTCATTGTGTAGCTTTTGAAATATCTATCGTCTGCTACTGTAGTTTTATTTTGGAGTCGGCTTTCATAGAATAGATTTTGAAATATCTATCGTCTGCTAATGTGATTTTATTTTGAAATCGGCTTGCACAGTATAGTTTATCCTGATTTATCTATCGTCTGTTAAATTAGCATATTGTTTGTTTTATCGATAAAGATTGTTGATTCAGGATGATTAGAGAACGATAGAGAAGTATCGTGATATTTTCAAACCTGTTTAAATTAGCTAATAAATTAAATAAGACAAATAATAAAAAATAATATCGTTCTCACATGATAACTTGAAATTTACGATAGTGGATTTCCTTTTTCCCCCCTCTTATTTCAACAAAATTGAGCTCATTTAATAAATGAATCCGATCCGACAAAGTGATTAAATCAATATTATCAATTGCAATCAAATTAAAAGACCCTACTTTTATGTAAGCTATCTGCCAGAAAAATAAAATTATTCTTTTAAAAGGTACATGCATTAATACTAAATAGCATCAGACGCATCGATTTCATGTAATCAAAATAAGTACAATATCCATAACCTAGGAACTTTTTAAAAAATTTCAAACTATGTTACATAGTATGTGATTTATCAGCCGTTAAGAATAATTATACATTTTCAATTAGAATGCACCATCGATTCTTATAGTTAATCAATATAGTTCAAATACATTAATTTAGAGGAATTAGTTAACCTTTCCAAAAACAGATTTATTGTTACGCACCACTTCACTGCTTTAGTAAATCCACGTTTTTATAATCTCCCAGTTTTAATTTGATCAATTCTTATTAATTTTAGGATTTTTTTAAAATTTTTTTCTATTGTGCATTTTAATTTTGATTAGAAAAATCAGCAGCATCTTTTGCTTTGTTTACACCATAATCGATTTCAGTTTCATCGATTACATTCTAAACTAATGAATCGGATTTTATCAGATTATCAAAAGCAACTTATATCCAATATCGATAACCTTAATGCAGAAAGCATTTCCGCGAAAATCTCGATCTAATTCGTTTCAACGAAATGCCTCGGATCGAAGATAATCAGTTCGGCTAATTAATCAATTTTAAGTTAGTGGTGATAATCTAACGCGAAAGTAATGAGGGCAAAAGGTGATAAATACCATGAAGTAATCGATTTCTTCAAATTAAAGTACCCAAGCGTTATGATCGATAATTAATTGCACATGTCGGCTAAAACGACGTTTTAACTGATTATATTGTAACGACACAATGAGAGACTGACGATCAATTATTTCGTTTTGAAAAAGGCGTTAAAAATAATTGTCATACATTATATGTGGCATGCTTAGGTTCAAAATAAAACAATAGTCTAATGTTGTATGTCATATGTAAGGTCTTATTGCTTAACATATTTTTCATATGTAAGGTCTTATTGCATAACATATTAACATAAAATAAAAAATTGCTTACCATATTTTGGAGGCATAATTTATAACATTTGTGAGGATTTTTTAAGAAATAAAAATTAAAGTGGGAAATGAAAGCTTTAAAAAATTAAAATACTGTTTTTCATATTAATGTTGTAAGTGGCAATGTTGATAGTAAACATAAAAAAAGACCTTCATTCCTCTAAATAGTTACAACAGATTGTCATCAGGGTGATTCTCTAACGATTTGAATCAATAGATTTGGCAATTTTCTAGAATTTCACTTTTGGCATTAAAACATTCATTAAATTTAATCTTTAGTTTCCAATGAGCGATAAGGCTTCTCTTACTTTGAAGAAAGGTCTTGAAGCATTTAGAGTTACACCTTTGAAAATGTTCCACCTGTTGAATGAAGGTGAATAAATTCAGATTTAAATTTCAGTCTACAATAAAGATTTAAAACCTATAAACAGTGTTTAAAATGTTTACGTCTTTATAAAATAGGAACAGTTTAAGATAATTTGAAATATTGCTTTTGTTTAGAAAATCATAGGATATAAAATTGAACTATCTCAACATTCTTGAGCGTTTCAAAAATAAACTTTCTGCCCATAAGAAATATAAAAATTAGAATCACTGAGAGTAAATTTATTTTCATAATTAGTCAAAATCATTTTATTAAAATAATATATTTATTGAAAGAATTTTAATTAATTAGAGTGGATAGAATAGATCTCTATGCTCAAAATGCTTAACAATACTATTATGATATCTTTACAGTATTGTCATATATTGAGAATATATCAGAATATCTTGGAGAAGTAAAACAATATTTTATTTTAATATAAAAGTAAATATTTAGATGGAAATATTAATAGGAATTAATATTACATTTAGATTTTACTATAAGGACAAGTTAAACAGTTTTAAACATGAAGCCATTGTTATTTGTTTGAAGGACGGAAAGTTTCATATACAGTGATGGAAAAAAAATCCCAACACTAGGAAGGAGCTGTGCTAGATAAACAAAATTTGGTAGGCGTGTTTATACATCTGAAAGATGACGTCGATTCCAATTTCGAGCTACGCGCGTAAGTGTGGCGCTAGTAGCGACACTATGAACATGCAAATGAGGTTTGCTTTAAATAAGCGCTGTAAGGTTCGTGATCGTTATTTACAGTTGAGATTTGACGTAGTGGGTTAATGTTAGTAAAGGATGCCTCTGAGAAGACGAAGAAGCCATTATCAACAGCTCACTGAGTTTGAACGAGGTCGTGTTGTAGGGCTACGAGAAGGTGGGTTTTCTTTCTGCGATATTGCTGAAAGACTTGGCAGGAATGTATCCACTGTGCATGAGTATTGGCGGCAGTGGTCAAGGGAAGGTACTGCCTCAAGAAGACCGGGTTCCGGGCGGCCACGTGGTACTACTGAGAGGGAAGACCGTCGTATTCGGCATATGGCTGTGGCTAATCGTATTGCGTCTGCAGCTGAAATTCGAGCTGCAGTTGGCACCACAGTGACACAACGAACTGTTACAAATCGGTTACTTCAAGGACAGCTCCGAGCCAGACGCCCTGTACCGTGCATTCCACTGACTTCAAACCACTGCCGTTTGCGACGTGAGTGGTGTCAAACTGGAGCTCATTGGAGGGCGGAGGGGAGATCTGTTGTGTTTTCTGATGAAAGCCGGTTCTGCCTTGGTCGCAGTGACAGCCGTTTGTTGATTAGAAGGAGGCCAGGTGAACGCCTGCTAGTGACCTGTCTGCGGCCTAGACACACATGGCCTACTCCTGGAGTTATGGTTTAGGGAGCAATTTCGTATGACATCAGGAGCCCTCTCGTGGTTATCCCACGCACCCTGACTGCAAATTTGTACGTCAGTCTAGTGATACAACCTGTTGTGCTGCCATTCATGAACAGCATCCAAGGGGGTGTTTTCCAACAGGATAACGCTCGCCCTCATACCGCTGTTGTAACCCAACATGCTCTACAGAATGCCGATATGTTGCCTTGGCTTGCTAGATCACCAGATCTTTCTCCAATCGAGCATGTATGGGACATCATTGGACGACAACTCCAGCGTCATCCACAACCAGCATTAATCGTCTCTGCATTGACCGCCCAAGTGCAACTGGCATGGAACTCCATCCCACAAACTGATATCCGACACCTGTACGACACAATGCATGCACGTTTGCATGCTTGCGTTCAAAATTCTGGCGGTTACACCGGTTACTAATGTACCAACATTTCACATTTGAAATGGCTCTTCTAGACAATGGCTCTACCTGTGATCCTGAAACTTTAATCAATTAAATATGTTACCTAGACAAATGTATTCCTAAAATTTCATTACTGTACAATAATTTTTTTTTGGTGTTGGAATTTTTTTTCCATCAGTGTAGTATTTCCCTATTATGTTTGTAGTTCAATGATAGGAGCAAATAAAAAATATTTTGAATAATTAGTTTATAGTGTTTTTGTATACTTCGCACAAAATAAAATCAAGAGCTTCACGGATGAATATATAGAAGATTATTTTTTTAATGTTCATATCTTGTTTATGGAATTACATGAGGTCGTGATGATAAACCATCGCTGGAGCTTTATTAAATATAGAATTAAATCGAATAGTATATAAACATGTAAATAATTAGATCATTTTTAATTTCAAAATAAAGAACATACATAGAACTGATGTTTTTAAAAGGAAAAAAGATTTAAACATGAAAAAAACAATAAAAGGTTTTAAATGCTCATAAAAAACAATTGACTTAAAAAATTTTAAGCATTTGGATGTTTCTCATTCAATTGCGTCTTTCAAGTTAAGAGATTTTGAATTAAAATGGTAATCACAATGAGAATTAAAAGAAGGACATTCAATAAAAGCATTCTTCAAACTAAGATTCACCTGGCATGTGGGACATATTGAGGTCCTTTCACCAAAAAGTAGATGGTGGTGAGTAAAACGAGTGTAATCTATCAGCAAGCAATTCAGTTTGACATCTACATCTCACATAGGATGAGTAGCCAAATAATATTGAAGATCAGACTGAATATAGTTGACTGTCGATCTGCAGATTCCAGGCTTCCAGCCATGTTGTAAAGAGTCCAAAAATAAGTGACATCCTAGCATCTTAGTATGGAAGTGATTGTGACAGCAAAAATCAAATTCCAATTTGAATTCTACATCTTATCCTAAATTAAACTCAGAACTAATTTTCTGATATTTAGCATTAGTCTATGACAAAAATGCGTCAGCTGCAATGAAACCTAGTTGCTTTCCCCCCTCCCAAAAAAAAACCCTTCACAATACTATTTATAAACATTTCAAGTTTATATTATTTCCAAGCTATTTTTTCAACTTATCGATCTGAGAAACCGCTTTCGACGACCACAAGTCGAATCTTTAAAATCATTTCTCAACAGATAAAAACAAGTGCCAAAACAGCTAAAATTGCAGAGCTTAACATTTGTATTCCACAGGTATCGATCAAAAGGAGCAGACTATAAAAGGAATTGGCAGCAAAAAAGACAAAAAGCAAAAACAAAAAAATGCCCATAGCTAAACAAAAAGAAGCAAGCAAAACTTGCCACTAGCCACAAGACTTAATGAAACAATCCGTGACGCCCTCTCTATGGGCTGACCCTCCCCCACCTCCCCCCCCTTTTGCCTTTCCATTTCTTCTGAAAAGCAATTTTCTGCCTTCGCCGCAAAACAAGAAACAAGATACATAAGTATATATCTATATGTCACTCCTGAGGAGGAAGAAAGTGCAGAAAGGATTTCCAAGAAACGTGATGATCTATAGAAATGTTGAAGGGAAACAGAGGACGCAGAAAACAAAACAAAAGACAAAAGATGTGACACGGTCGAAATGAGAAGCGTTAAATCCCAAGTAATATAATAATGAAACTTTTGGGGATTCTGCTGTTAAAAATGTAGTTTCTCATTCCCTGTTTCTCTCTGGGATATTTCCAGAAAACACTTGATAACTGATTGGTTCTGAAGGTTGTTAGAAAATAAAGAAACTCCTGGATAATCTTCGAGAGAATTATTGTTTAGTCGAAAATTTTATTATTCTTAATTGGAGCAATGAAAGATTAGCACGAGAAATCTAATTTTTAATTTTGGTTAAATACTTGTTTTCCATTTGTATAAAAATTTCTATGTTTATTCTATTTTATATTTATTCTATTTTCTATACTTATTCTATTCTATATTTATTCTAATTTCTATACTTATTCTAATTTCTATACTTATTCTATTCTATATTTATTCTATTTTCTACATTTATTCTGTTTTCTATATTTATTCAAATTTCTATATTTATTCTGCTTTTTATATTCATTCAAATTTCTGTATTTATTCTATTGTCAATATTCATTCAAATTTCTATATTTATTCTATTTTTTATATTCATCCAAATTTCTATATTCTATTTTCTATATTTATTCGATTTAAAACATGCCTGTAATCAAAAAGCGTTATTATCGTAGAACTATTTTTATTTTCAATATTTAGAGTCAAGTCTTAAAACTAAATTCTGATATGGAGGATGCAGAGTTCCGTCCTTAATAAAAGAACAAAAAAAAGATGAAGGGATTTATGTCGATTTTTTGGTTACAGAAAATTTTGTTAGTTTTAATTAAATGGGGGCAAATACGATGCTAGTTCAAAACTCTTAATGTGATGTAATCCTTTAATTTGGGCAAATAATATTTTTCTAAGTCATGCACATTAAAACATGTCGCCTAAAATTTAATCAAACGGTGTTGCTATAGTGCTATTCTTACACTAAATACTTATATTAACGTTTATTGAAACAGTTCCTAAGAAAAAACAGAAAAGATGGGATTTGTACTACAATCATCCTTCTAACTGTTTTCGTTTTGAACTCAACCTATTTAAATAAAGTTAATTTATAGATGTCACAACAATATTCATAATTATCTTAAATTTGCGAAAACTAATTCAATTTTTTAATTACATTTTTATCTATATTTATTTCATGTTCGTAAAAACGAAATTCAGTAACAAACTATTGTTCAAATCATTCAAAACTAATTTGGCATGTGGCTATATGTCAAAGTGTGTAATTAATAAAGATGTTTTTAAAAAATGAGTAAGCATTTTATCAAAATTTTAACGATAAATCCAAATCCTATTTTTCAAAAACATAATTATACACCAAAATTTAAACAAATTAAAATAAATTTTACATTCACCGGCATTTTTTCTCCAAATGCAACCAACTTTAAATATGCTTTGCAATACTAGTAGGTTTGTTGATTTTTAAGAACTGGATTCTTACTTCCAGTCATTGCGACAATATTAAATATAGAATTCACTTTTTTGTATACGACTACGAAGTATTGTAATGATTAAAAGACTCCAAGATTTTGATAAATCTCTCTTTTTTAAATTTGAAAAAAAAAAAAATTGGAGCTATGTTTTTCTGATTGTCAATCTGTAAATATGACAACCCAAAAATGCTTTTAGCTGGGGGACATAAAATTGCGAGATTACAAGAAATTTATAAATAAAAAAAGTTTGAATAAAATCCATTTCGGTTAATTTTAATTATCTGGCTTTCGAAATATAAAATAATATATCGACAGAATGTAAGAAAGGAGATAAAGAAAATTTGGTGCATAGATGTAACATTTTATATGAAAATTAACTCCAAATTTTTAGCTAAATCTGACTTCTGGGACTGTACTTTCGCATGCTAATCACTTAAAAACACAACACCAATAAAGGGAAATGGACAGGTGATCTTGGACTACAATTCTAATTGTATGAGAAATTTTATTTTCAATCTGTCGAAAAGCAGACGTCCAAAATACAAATTCGGTTTTTAAGAAAATGTGTATGAACCACAAGCCAAAATTCGTCAAAGATAATATGATAAATTCATTATAAACTCAAGATGCACATAAAAGATTAATGTTCAGTAACTATAATTCTGCAGTCTTCACAATTCTATAAATTTATGCGAAAAAAGAGAGATTATATCTGTATTGGAGAACATGCGAGATATCACATCTGCTGTTTGTGAATATATATTGCTGATGCATATACATTAATGGGAAATTTTAGAACCACTAGACGCCTTTGGCGACCAGCTGGTTCGCCAAGAGTAATGAGGTCTAAGATTTTCAATTAAATACTTATGTGCCTTGCTCTCTTTATAATTTCTCTGCCAGATATATTTAAACTTCGAAAGTCACGTAACACTGATTTACTAAATTAATGATATAGATGTTGCAAACGATCATAGAAACCTTTGTATTGTATTTCTTTTTTAGAAAACATAACATTTAATATTTATTTAATTTCATCCAATCACGTGGTGAATGTTACATTTTTTTTTTTTTGATTTAATTTGCAGTCATAGTTAATTTATTTTTTAATTTGAACTTCTGTCAGTATGATTTCAACAATTTAATAAAAGCTATTTTTTTCCCTTTGTTCGTTTATTATTTATTTTAGAAAATGTCACATATTATATTTCTTTTATTTTATCCAGTCACGTGCTAAAAGTTGCATTTCTTTAGATTTGATTTGTTATGATAGTTTTTTATTTTTAGTTTGAACTGCCGTCAATAGGATGGCAACATGCTGATAAAACCTAATTTTTCCCCCTTGACGTGCTCGTGCAGATTAAATTTTATTGTTTTGTCCGAAATATATTATTGTAAAACATGGTTAAAATATTTCTTTAAAAATTCGTTAAAAATAGAAGCTTAAATTATACATTAAAACAAAAATGCCATTAGAAAGCTAATTTTTTAATCTTTAAGTTGATGTAAAAATCATGTTTGTGCGATAATATTTTCGGAAGTTATAGCGGAAAAACGTCGAAATCTCACTTAATTTTAATTAATTCAAATTCTAATTAAAAATTCGAAAAAAGGGCTCCGAGGTGCACATTCCCAAGCCCCAAGGTATACATGTACCAAATTTGGTAGCTGTAGGTCCAACGGTCTGGTCTGTAGAGCGCCAACACACACACACATTGAGCTTTATTATAAGTATAGATTACCATGCTACATCTCCTTTAAATTTTTGGGTGTATGTGCATCAAAAATGATCAAAACTGAACACGAGGAATGTCTTTTTCACTTCAGAAATATTTCAAGAAAAGTGAAAACAAAATATATTTTATTCAAAATGTTAAAAAAAGATTCCTACAAAAAAGAACTCTCGAAATTGCTATAGCAGATGTAAAAAAAAAAGTTCCAAAGCTCACTTAGGGAAATCGCTGAGTTTTTCTCTAAGGGCCCTTATTCACTTTTTTGAATCTCATTCCGGCACATGAAAACTGTGCTCGATCTTGTTAGCTGTAGCGAAAAAAATTCTCTCCGTAGTGGCAGAATATTTTAGTTGGATTCTGTTTATCATCGAAAAGTATATCCATTTCTTTCTAGACTACTGTCCTCGCGAGTGGAAACTTTGCATATAGCAGCTTGTTCATGGATACTATGTTTATCATGTGTCTGAATCAGTTTTACAACTAAGAATATTCACTCTACATTTTTCACTTCCATTGTTGAGGGTTATTCTACGTATACTTAAGAACGTTATTCTACAATGGAGAACCTCAGATATGGAGCTGAAGAGTTTCCGTTACGGTCAATGGCAAGACAAACAAAACAAGAAAGTTGCCTAAAACCCTAGACAGAAAGGGTTCGTTAAGCATGTCTTATAACCAAAATAAATAAATTTATCATAAAATCAATTTGAATAGTATCGATTAGAACTAAGATGTGTGTTTACATTTAATTTTTTAAATCATAATTAGATAAATGAAATTAATTAATTGATTATAATAAAATTGAATGATGAAATTATTTATTAAAACTATTATGAAATATTCCACTTTTCATGTTTTATGATAAGAAAGTTTTATGTTTTTGTTTGCTTGCAATTTATAACTTCTTTACAATTATTATAAAAATGAAATACTCTTCTTTCATTTTGTAAATCATTAATAACTATTTACTGCTCATTCTTCAAGAATTTTATCATTTTCTTTATTATGTGTAATTTTAAAAATACCTGAAAAAATATCCACAAAAAATTTGAACGAATGATTAATTCAATGAACTGAATGACGTATAAATATATGGAGTTAAAAACTTTTTAAATTTAGAAGTAAGTTAACTAATTATTAACAAAAAGACCTTATACTGAGCTTTACCTTTTAGTTGATTTTTTTTCATATTGTGCGCATGAATTGTGTCTGGATGTACAAGCTTCTACATCGATGATCAAAATTATGTTTGAAATATGAACCACACCAAACTGGCGGCTATTATGCCTTCATAGGAATTTAATTTTCATTTTAATGGTGGCTTTAATGTTTAGGTTATTTAGATTTCTTCAATCATTTAAGATAATTTTTTTAAATTTCAATTTTATGAGTACTCTTTATTTAAAACGAAGTTGCAAATCTCTACAATATCATTCAAAAAGTAATAAGTAACACACAATAAACATTTACGTTTCTTCAACTTTTTATAATATTTTAGAAGCCATCATAAAAAAACATGCTACTTTCTTTTTTATCTGTACCTTCCACCCAGAACCTCCAGAAATATGTAAAAACAATTCTACAGACTTCGCAAAATTGAAAAAAAAAATTACTCATCGGTTATTTGATACAGTACACTATATATTTTCCTTTCGAAAACAATTACCGTTCACGGATATCATTTTTCTCCTATGTTATTTTCTTTCCACTGAGAACAAATAAATAAAAAATATCCCTCTTGCATAAATAATACCGTTATTACATAAAAATTAATTACACGTTACACAAAATTCTTTGCGTCCAGTCGAATCTGGAACGTTACGAAATTAATAACTCTGCAGTCGTTTCCAATCCCACAAAATATGAGAGCGAAAAATGATCCTTCAAAAAATGGTGGAGACCGATAGGAACAGATCTCTTTTCTGTGCTGTGGAGTAGTTATGTAAGATTAATGAATAGCGGTATCCCTGACTCATTTTTGCTATTTTGTTTTTTATCCACCGCCATACATTGGAATCCTCCATGTGGCCTCTCTTTCTTTTTTATATTCATTGGGAAAGCTGATATATTTATTCGCTAATAGATAATTCCCGCAATATGTGTTTGGTCTGGAAAAGAGAAATAACATTCGGTTTGCTATTTTGTTTTTTATCGACCTTCTCTAAATAGATATAATGCCAGAGTGATTGCGTTAATGTGTTTAGGAAAAGTAGACTTCATGTTCTTGGCTATTAGGCTTTTCTTTCATGGCATGCATGTAGCGATCTAATTTGGTTATGTCAAGTATTGAGGTTAACAAGATTGCTACAATAAAACAGCTTTTACGAGCGGTAATAATTGTTAATATAAGTGAAAACGCTGAGTACATATAATAAAAAGGAATAAAAAAAATATATTGATAACGGAATAAAAAGTAAAAAATCACATTATTATCTAGTCATTACACAATGGTAATAGAGAAATTTATATCGGATATTGAAATAAATCAACCATGGGTTATAAATATGCGATGAAAAAAATTTACGAGCTGCAATAATTGTTAATATAAGTGACAACGCTGAGTACATGTAATAAAAAGGAA
>JAPMOQ010052683.1:1319599-1406161 GCA_026543055.1 Argiope trifasciata | reverse complement strand
AGAATATTTTGATGTAAAAGAAATATTTTCGTGTAAAAGAATATTTTCTTGTAAAAGAATATTTTGATGTAAAAGAATATTTTCTTGTAAAAGAATATTTTCGTGTAAAAGAATATTTTGATGTAAAAGTATATTTTGATGTAAAAGAAATATTTTCGTGTAAAAGAATACTTTGATGTAAAAGAAATATTTTCGTGTAAAAGAATATTTTGATGTAAAAGAAATATTTTCTTGTAAAAGAATATTTTCTTGTAAAAGAATATTTTCTTGTAAAAGAATATTTTGATGTAAAAGAATATTTTGATGTAAAAGAAATATTTTCGTGTAAAAGAATATTTTGATGTAAAAGAAATATTTTCGTGTAAAAGAATATTTTCTTGTAAAAGAATATTTTGATGTAAAAGAATATTTTGATGTAAAAGAAATATTTTCGTGTAAAAGAATATTTTGATGTAAAAGAAATATTTTCGTGTAAAAGAATATTTTGATGTTAAAAAAATATTTTCGTGTGAAAGAATATTTTTATTCGACATGAAAATAACTATGTATCGAAATATGATGGTTCTTAATTGCATGACTGTGTTCATTTACGCAGAAAAAATAACAAATGAACTGGATGAAATGTTGGCTTTCACGGGTTTCAAGCTTTCTGAAGGAACGCATTCATCTTCAGCCATCTCATTAGTTTGCTTGCGGGGGTTGACTAAAATAGGAGAAAATGACAGACCGCTCATTTCATTTTCCTGCGTAGTTCTTTTCCGTTGCTTTTCTTTTAGTCATACCCATTCTTTTACGTCATATTTTCTCTTTACCCGCTATCCATCATTCGACAATATTTTGCAAGATTTTCTTAGCACTCACCTTTATTACCACTAGGGATAAAAGGTGCAAATTCATAATTCTTCTTTTCGAAAGCTTTCATTTCAAGATACCTGAAAGTACCCAATTGTAATATGATATCTTTATACAAGTAACATAAAACTTATAACTATCATATTTTAAATGATTTTACCATTTCGAAATTTAAAAAACTTGAATATTTTTGTTCAAGGAAACATCTGTTACCTTCTGATAAGAAATAGATTTATACTTCTTATAGCGTCTAATTTTCTTTTCTATCTATCAAATGAAGATTTTTACAAAGGTAATAAGATTTAAAGTCACTAAATTTTATAAGCCTCTCATCATAAGGCTTTTATTGGAAGAAGTAGTAGATACAAAAAAAAGATTATTGCAAAATATACATAAATTAATTATTCAGACACAATATGGACATTATCTAAAAACTATAAATGTGAAAATTTAGACATTTGTCTTATTCTTGGAATCATCTTTATGTTTTCCTCATTCGAAAAATTTTGAAATCATTGATGTGATATGAATCTTACAATTCCTTTTATTATTTGAAGAACTTGATTTGTTTGGAGATTTTCGTCTTCAAGCTAATTCTTCAATTCAAAGAAGAGATGAAAATCTTTTGGCTTTAAGCTACACCCATCATGAAATGGAAAAAGTGCACAAGACTCTCGTAACAGAATATCTTAATCAACGAGTTGAACAAATAGTTAAGAACAATAATGGATGCTGAAATACCAAACAACGACATGGTTGATCATCATGCCAAAATTGCGACTTTGGAGAAGGTATATTAAAAATTCTTGATCCATATTCTGTTCTTAAAAGAAAATTCAAAATTGTTTTAATTAATGAAAAGTATCAAAGAAAAAATTCAGTCCAGCATACATCACTGGTGACAAAGCTCTTGATGGATAGGAACAGAAATCAAAACCACCGATATGATAAATACCAGAATATGCACAAAGATTATGACAAAAAGTCACAAAGTTTGTTCATAATTCTTTGTAATAAATTCCTTTTGTTTTTCATTTTTGTTCTTTTTTATGCACCATCGAAGATTTTAAAAAAACGGTTCTCATATATGAAAAATGAAAAGGTATAGTAATATAAAGAATGATCACTATGTTTTCTTATATGGTAAAAGAATCGCAAATCTATTCAAAGAAGCCTTAAATTAAAATATTAATGGGACAACATTTACATAATATGCATAAAGTAGTAGATTTAATAGATTACTTCTAATAAAAGGCTTAAAAAATCAGAAATATTTAATATCAGGTAACCTGTATAAAATGCAATACCATCAGATGCTTACTTTAATAACAACTAATATATCTCACAAACTATAAGCACTATAATTAACTATTTGCTGTCCCTACATAAGCATTATGGCAAAGTAATATTTTTGGTAATAAGTTTACAAAACTGTTGTGATTCCCAAAATTTGGGCATCGTAACATATTGTGTTTCACACATAAAGGTCATTATCAAAAATTTGCAAACTTTAAGCACTTATCTTTTATGAATATAATGTAAGTAACACAAAAATGATAGCTGCCCCACTTTATTTTATGAGATAAACGCTTTTAATTCACATTAAAAATGCTTATCCGGTTAGCACATCAAAGTGAATTTTCCAAGAACCAGGTAAGTAGTAGACTTCGAGAAAAGAATACTTCGCGGACGAACAACCAGTTAAAACATCAGCTAAGTGATCATTTATCCCCCTTTAAAGTATTCTTTAAGCTGCAAAAGCGGGGGCATTTTCCCACGCGGAAATGGAAATGGTGCATTTTCTGTAAAAGCCCATCGCCTTCTCGGATAATTTAACTGCCATCTTGCATTAAGTCGTTCATTTAAACTCAGTGATGGTGAACTCTTATATGTTGTGGTATTTGTAATTGCTTCCAAGAGACAAGAACGCTAAAATAGTAATCGGGGCTTTTACAACGATTAAATAGAGAAAACTAGTTAATGGTAACAAGAAAAAAAGAATGTTGAGATGAACAAGAATTGTTTAGGGTTTAAGACAACAAGGCTATTAAGAGGCATTAGTGAGAGACGATGGGTTTTCATTATAATATAGATAGTTTAGGTAATCCGCTTAATACTTGATGATTTGAGATAATGCCCTGAAAAAGGTTGATATTACGTATTTCAGAGCCAAATGGAGATAAAAGTAACACTATTTGTTTGGAAGGGTAGGAAAATAAATTTATCTTTAGAAATGTTAATTTCTACAATTTGTGTAATTAACTGATAACGTGCATTTTATGTTTAACCACTGATACTCAAATGATGCCTAAGATGATGCATAGTTTTGATGCTTTATTTATTTATTTTCCAATTTTGATTGTTAAAAATGCCTTCAGAATGGTAAAAACACGTAGATCAATTTTTCGAGGAAATTCAACTTAAAATAATTATATACGTAATTCATTTTGGAGCAATAAACAATGCCTTGAATTAAATGATTAATAATGCATCAAGCTACTTTACTACTTAAGGGTAGGAAAATAAACTTACTAGAAATGCATTATTGTTATTTCTATTTAATTTTATTATTATTTATAATTATTAATTATATTTTGTTTATTATTTCTACAAGGTGGATGTAGGCCGCAGTAGCCTGGTCGGTACAACGTCAGTATCGTAACCGAAAGGTGGCGGGTTCTGTCCTTGTCTCTGCGAAAGACCGCCATGTTGGCTAATGGCAGTTGGGGCACGTTAAATATGTCGTTTAAATATTGCCTTGGAGGACTGCAAAGACCTCCAAGTTCCCATAACGAATTATACCTCTTCGGGTACTAAATGTATTTTATCTATTTTAAATTAGTACATATCAATTAAGAAATGCAAAAAGCTGTCGTAGAATAAGAAATATGCGGTCTTTATGTTACATACTGATAGATTACTTTTCTTTTCTCGATATGAAGATATTCTTATGTTTTAATAAATAAAAAACAACTAAATTCCTAATTAATTGGCAACATAAACTCATTATTTCGAAGTTTGAAGATTTTTTTTCGCAAAATTATCGCTTGAAAAAAATTTAATCATACAGTTACTATTAATATTTGAAAGTAACCAATGAAAATGAAATTTACTATTTTAATGAAAGAATATAAGGTAATATCAGCATAAATGAGAAATTGATTGCATCAGATAGCTGTTAGAACTCGAAATTCCTCGAAAAATTTAAAAAGATATATCTAAAGCAAAAGATAATTTAAGAATTTTTATATTCTCATTGTTTTTATTTACAAATGACTATGTCAACTATTTCCTATGCTAACTTCAATTTTAATTTCATATTGATGATTATATCTACATTTTTTTTTCTCCTTCTCCCTATATCATTCGACTGCGCCAGTAACTATACCACTAATCTTATTACATTTCACATTTCTCGACATCCTATATGTCATATTTACTCCTTCTCTCGCTATAAATATACCAAAAAAAAGAATAAGAAGCAATAAGCGTATCAAATCAAAGCTTAACGTTACAGCCAAAGTCCCCCAAACAATACTCCTCCAACCTCCCCTCTTCCCATCTAATCGCCCCCGCTAAGATTCCAAAGGGAAAACCGGATATGTCAGCTTTAATTGGGATTCAGATTCTTTCACTCCCAGTTCATTTGTCAACATTCTTTCACCAGCGCGAGGCAATTCCTTCTCCAGAAACGCCGCTAATGAAGACGTTTGCTCCAGAAAAGGAAGTGCAGCTATGAAAGAAAACAGCACCAAATGAAAGAGAGCGCGCTTTGCCATTAAGTCCCTCTTCATATAAATCGATGTAATACATCATCTGGACCCTAATACTCGGGCTCATCAAATAGCTCGAGTTGCCCCTCTCTTTTTGTTCCCTTCCCTTCCCTTTCTTTTCTTTTTTTTCCCTATTTGGATGTTATCAAGATGAGAAGTCCAATGGTTTCTTATGCTCTTTGTTCTTGTATCCTTCATTCTTTTCATTGGGAAGATCTGGATGGGAAAACAGAGGAAATATCTTTGAGTGAATGATCACAAAAATGCTGAGGAAATATCCACCGAAAGCGAGAGGTTGTGAAGTGTTTTGTTTTGGGATATATTAGATTCTGAAAAAAAAAAGTGAATGATGATTCGTTGGCGATAAAAGTCTAATCATTTCTTATATCCTCTGTTCTTTTATATTTCTTTCCTTTTAGGGAAAATCTGGATATGAAATAGTCATGGATTGAATGATGTATGATATGTTAAGGAAATATTCACGTAATGTAAGATGTTCTACAATGCTTTGTTTCTGACAGATTTCAATGTAGACGAAAATTGGATTTTTCAGTATTAAGAAAATTACCATCTTGTATCATCCAGTTCAGGGAAAATCGAGATAGAAAAGCTGTGATAGGATTCCAACCGTTTCTTACATCCTCTGTTCTTAAAACATTCATTCTTTTAGGGAAAAATATGAATAAAATATCATCAAAAATGGAATAATTACATGTTGGTTAAATATTCCCGGAGTACATGTTCTCAAGTGCTTTGTTTTAGAAATATGTTAAATTTCAAGGTAGGGGAACAATGAGTTGTTTAACTTTAACCCTGAAATGCATGAATTTTTATTTTTACTGAATAAAATGTGAAATAAATCGGGAAATGATTGTAATTAATGAAAAAGAAACTTTTTTTTTAATTTTTTGAAAAATGTACAGATATATCAAAAAACTTATAGTTCTATTTCTACATCAGTATGAACTATCACACCCTGAGTTCTACAAATCTACTGCATAAAATAATATAATATTTCAAACCTAAATAATACCATCCATTACATTGTAAAATAAAAAAAATTCATGAAACAATTGCTTTTAATGTTTAAACATTAAGAAACATTGCATTTTTTATATAATAAATGAGTGGTATCCTTTCATAGTAGAATTTTACACATCAATCTTTTTGAAAATATAAGCCAGTATCCAACGCCGTCTTTTTGAAATCCATAAATGGTAAAGGACGAAACGACCTTCTCAGTATAGTGAACTTATGTAGAATCGATTTTATATATTGATGATCATCACAAAAAAACTATATTTTTCTCTATATGAATTTATCAGCATATGCAAAAAAATAAATATTATTCATTGCTCTAACTCTGTTTCTAACTGAAAGCAATTTTTCCAGTACGTTGTTATATCAAAAGTAAAGAAATAAACAGTCTAAGATTCTAGTTGCGTTTGAAAAAGATAAAATTTTTTGCTAAAATTAAAATTTTAAAAAACACTACGCCAAACTTCCTATATAAAAAGAGATGACGTTTTAAACATTCATCTACAACGCTATTCTTTCAAGGGTTATATGCGATACATTTCTTTGCAGACAAATATTTGTCAACAATCATCTGTCAAACGTCACAAAATCTGATTTAGTGACTGATCTACTGATTATATATTTAATTCCCTGACGTTCAAGCAAACTTTTCGGAGTACTACATCAATTATGAAAGCTATGTATACTTACTCATCAGAATTACTGAAAATAAAAAATTTTATTTACTTTTAATTTTTTTATGAAACGATTTTAAATAACTGGAAGCTTATTTATAAATCTCGAGACATAAGCTTGTCTAATGGCTGAAATATAATATTTTAAAATTGGAATTAGCAGCTTGTTGGAAATATTAGCTTGATATCTTCTGAACTAATTTTAAATTCGTGTATACAGATAATATAAATAAAACAATTTAGAGACTTCAGCTTCAATAAAAATGGACTGAAAAGTAATAATATTTTTTAATTGGAAGTGGCAGCTTCATATAAATGTTGGCAATACATCATTACTGAATTAATCTTAAATTCGATTACATGGACGTTTATACAGGCAATGGGAAGAGAGAAAGTTTTTAGAGTAGCAACGAATTTCTGGAAAACTCTGCTTGAATTAATTGTCATTTGATATTTATTAACATAAATCTATACAATCCATCGTTTGGATTTTAACCGTTTGCATTCGGATGTTGAATCACACACATCATTTAAGATAATGCATCATTCTGACGGAGTTAATTTCCAATTTTAATTTTTAAAAATATTTATAGAATGGTAATAACATATGAATTAATTTTTCTGGAAAATTCAACTTGAAATAATCATTCACATTCATTTTTGGAACTATAAACAAGCCCTAATATCAAGAGAACAATTTTGCATCAAATTACTTTTCTGAGAGCTAAGGATTAATATCTGATGACCTCAAATGACTCAGTTATTTTTCTCCGACATTTGAGTATAACTGTCCAATCTTTCTTTATATATTTTGCTTCCAAAGTTTCACTTTCGAAGAAGCAATCTCGATAAGATTATAATGAACGGTCGGCTATAAAATGTTCATATTATGCTGCGAAGATATAAATCGAAAGTGACAAATAGTGAAGTGTTAGGTCGTTGGCATACATTGCTTATGGACAACATTGGGATTGGTAATTATGTAATGAATGTCCAAATATTTAGTCAAACAGGAAGATGTCAAATTATAAGTGGATAAGTATAACTTAAAAGTTCTTATTTGAGCTTATGGACAATATTGGGATTGGTAATTATATAATGAATATCCAAATATTTAGTCAAATAGGTGGATGTCAAATTATAAGTGGATAAATATAACTTAAAAATTCTTATTTGGGCTTATGGACACCATTGAGATTGGTAAATATATAATGAATGTCCAAATATTCAGTCAAACAAGAGGATATCAAATTATAAGTGGATAAGTATAACTTAAAAGTTCTTATTTGAAAAAAAAAACAATTTTATGAAGTCCGATATCAGTTATTTTAAATTACCAGTTTCATCCCCATTGCTTTGTATCTCCTTCTTTCCAAATAATATATAGTAGTAATGAGGAAACACTCATAGTGTAAAAAATATATTATAAAGATAAAACAATGTGGAATCTTTTATTTGGTTTTAAAATCCATGAGTAAAACAATCTTTCAAAAATCATACGTCTTACATTCTAAATCTTTTAAAGTAAGAATTTACAAAACATATGGGACAGATTTTTGTTTTTAAAGATTATTGTGGAGAGTGAAAACAGCATAAGCCCAAACATTTACTTACTAAACAAAACTGAATTTGTTAAAAGAAGTTTGAAACATTGATAATCCTCCAAATAAGACATCTCTTTCCGAGAAATATTTAGAATATGCTTTTTTTTTGCAATTGCAGATAATGATTATCAAATGCAGGCAATAAAACGTATCAGAAAATTGTTGTTACACGTATGTTCCAATCAGATTTTACTACACATCTTTCATCCAATTTTTTCAAATTATACTTTTAATATTGTTGTACCAACATTTACTGGTCCAATTTACACCAGACTTCCTATATTCTTATTTAAATTTGCTTTAAATAAAAATAGGTAGCATTGCATTTAGAAAATTTTTACAAATAAAAGTAAATAATAAATAAAGAAGAAGGAGAAAGGAGAAGTTTTTCTTTACTTTTAAATCACTCAAAATAGATGAGTTTTCAAAGTTCTTTCATTAATTTTTCCTTCTACGCCTTTCTAGATTTGTTATGACCTTGAAAACTAATAATATTATGAAAATATAAAATCAAAAATGGATCCTGCAAATGATATTAAGTTAATTTGAGTTGTTGGACTGAAAAGATAAAATCCTTAGATTTATTAATAGAAATTTCTTTGTCCAGAAAGATGATTGGATGAAAATATGATAGTAGGAATTTTTAAAATACAGGAAACATTAATCAAGGATCACGGGGCCATAAAATAAGAAGAGGGGATGTTGAACTAAACTCTAATTCTTCAGTTCATCAAATAATGGAAATATCTCATCATATTTCCTCCCTAACCACGATCCTCCTTTCATGAGGGTCCAATCTTCTGTTTTTAGTTTAAATATATATCCTTCGACTTGATTTTTTTGCTCCTTTTCAAGATAAGAGAAGATAAGAATACAGAGAATATAGCCATCGAAAATGTTTACGATGGGTCGGGAAAATATCCGCCTAAAAGGGAGAGGCTTAAGTGTTTTCGTTTCGATAGATATTGCCTTTCAGAATAAGTGATGGCGTGACTTGAAATGTTTTGATTATCACATAGTGGGCTCACTGATTTTTAACTGTTGTGTGAAACAGATAGCAAGGATGGAGCTGTTCTGAAAATAGTATTGAGTAGAGGTTGAGGTTGAGGAAAAGAATTTTCATCATAAGCGTTTTGATAAGGATATTACTTTTTCCCAGCTTCTTTTACTTGTAAATTAATTTAATAAAATTGAAATATAAAGAATAAATTTGAAAAAAAAGTCTTGAATATCATTTGAGCTTTTTTTTTCTCTAGAAATGAATCAAGTTGTTACTATAAAAAATTTGCTATTAGATTTATATAGGGCCTTTATTGAAAGAATATTAATTTTTGACATTTTAAGGTAGTGTGATAAATTTGTTATTACATTATTAGAAAGAAAATTGGCAATTATACTTTGGGAATTTTTAGATTTTACCGCTATTTCAAGATTAATAATAATATTCATTTATTTATATACATTATAACATATGACAATTTCTGTCTCATGGCGGTTTTAAAAACAAACGACTGCCTTTATTTTTTAAATTTTCTTTAGATTAGGTTGAGAAAATATCACAAAAAATTTAATACAACTAAATTAGGATATGAAAACTAATACAAAAGATTGAATACAACTAAATTAGGATATGTAAAATACTACAAAAGATTGAATACAACTAAATTAGGATATGAAAAATACTAGAAAAGATTGAATACAACTAAATTAGGATATGAAAAATTCTAGAAAAGATTGAATACAAGTAAATTAGGATATGAAAAATACTACAAAAGATTGAATACAAGTAAATTAGGATAAGAAAAATACTACAAAAGATTGAATACAGCTAAACTAGAATATGAAAAATACTACAAAAGATTGAATACAACTAAACTAGGATATGAAAAATACTAGAAAAGATTGAATACAACTAAATTAGGATATGAAAACTACTATAAAAGATTGAATACAACTAAATTAGGATATGAAAACTACTACAAAAGATTGAATACAGATAAACTAGGATATGAAAACTACTACAAAAGATCCTAAAAATACTCTTATTGAAACAAACTCTTTATTGAATCCTATTGTCAGCTGATGTTGTCCTTTACTGGAGTAAACCTATCCATTACAAATGCAATGTTGTTGCTCTTTAGCCTGACTTCGTCCGTAATTATTCGTTGATAATACATGATTAATGAGTTCCCGCTAGATAATCACTGTTTACAGTCCAAATATATTAACGCAGCGGGTAATTTCTATTGACTTCCTGCGTAATTGTGCGTTCCATATTTCCAGCTTGTTAAAGATGAAGCGTGTGTCCCTTAATTGATAATGTTTAACGACTGCAACGAATAATTATAAGCTCTTTTGAAAGTGTTTCGAAATTTTAAGTCTTCAACAAAGTTGCTTCTATGCAGAAAATCTTTTTTCTTCTTATAGAAAATCTTGGAATATTTCTGCAATAATTAATTATACTTTCTTTTTAACTGCAGAACTTGTCTAAGAAAATTTGCTTTAATTTGCGTTCAATAAATGCCATTGCTACACGTGAATTAATGAATATTCTTACAAAATGCAAACACACTTTTTAAAATATTATAAAGGAATTTTATTGAAACTCGCTTTTATAAAGCATGGTAAAGAAAATATTTCATTGTCACAGATTTAATTTTCAAATTGCTCAAGTTGTTTATCCTCAATATTTCTTATTTTGTTTACCAAAAAAAGGCAATCCTTGGTGTATCTTTTACAAAAACAAAATTAAATATTTACCCCATTATTGTCACTTATCGAATTATGTTCATGTTTATGTTTTAATTTACAAATATGAATAACCTGTAACCTATGTACTATCTGTCGAGTGTTACGTAAAAATTACGTTCCATTGGATAAGCCTATATTTAACCAAAAGGGAGTGGTCTCATCTACTTAGTAATAATCTTTCCATACCAAAGAACGTTTTACATGACATTGATGTATATTGTTACTGAATATTAATTTATGGTGTGAATTTAGCATTTTTTCTCCGTGGCGAGTTATTTGGCGAATTAATCCTTGATGTGCGTCGAAAAATCGAATTTATGTTTTAGATATGTTTTTCTTAATCGACTGAAACAAAAATGACCCGAAATTGCATTCGTAATCACAAAATCTCAATCCGAAATTGATATATTTAAATTACTAGCCGCCTGGTTCGCCATGAGTAATGGGTGCTAAAATTTTCAATTAAATCACATATTCATTAGCCTTGAAGTAACTCCGGGCATTGATTGGCCTGAAATTAATATTTTCTTTAAGATGATGGACTGAAATCTCTAAAAGAACACGTTTTCCTAATAATATTCTTTAATTTTATAAATCAGACAGTTTTAATGATTGATTTAGAAGACTGATTGATGTAGCAACTTTTATTTAAAATATTTGTAAAAATATTTTGAAAATATGGCTCACTGAGCAAAGTATGAAGAAATCTAAAACTCATTATTCATAAATGCATTGTTTAACTCAAACAACATAAAATGTAGTTATTTACTTCATTTAGATCAAATTAATAATATTATACAATATATATGCCTATTAATAATATTTTACAAATTGGCCATTGGAAAGGAATTTGAATGCATATCCTGTATAAATTCAATCCTGTATAAATAAAGATAATTAATTCAATTAATGATTTAAATATTGCAAAAGATCATAGAATCCTTTGCCTTGCATTTTTTAAAGAAAATATCACATTTTATATTTATTTTATTTTATCCAGTCATGTGCTAAAAGTTGCATTTCTTCAGATTTAATTTGCGATGATAGTTTTAAGATTTTTTTTAAATTTGAACTTTCGACAAAATGATGGAAACACGGTGATAAAACCTAATTTTTTCCCTTTAACGTGCTCTTGCAGATTTTATAAAAACCTTAGCTTTGCATTTATTTTTTTAGAAACTATGACATTTTATAATGAAAAAAAATATTGAATTAATGATACAGATATTGCAAACGATAATAGAAATATGGCATTAAGATGGGATTCCAATCATAGAGCTGGGATACTGATATATCAGTTCTATGATTCCAATGCATATCCTGTCTAAATTCGATCAGATTTACCGTAAAGAAGATTTATTGAATTAATTATTTAGATATTGCAAACGATCATAGAATCTTTTACTTTGCATTTATTTTTTTAGAAAATATCACATTTTATATATTTTTTATTTTATCCAGTCACGTGTTAAAAGTTGCATTTCTTTAGACTTGATTTACGATGATAGTTTTTTTTTTCGAACTTCCGGCATTCTTTTATTTTATCCAGTCACGTGATAAAAGCATGGCTAAAATATTTCTTTAAAAATTCGTTAAAAATAGAACCTTACGTTATAAATTAAAAAACCTGATATCGTTAGAAAGCTAATCTTTTAATCTTTAAATTGATATAAAAATCATGTTTGTGCAATAATATTTTCGGAAGTTATAGCGGAAAAACGTCGAAATTTTGCTTAAATTTTAATTAATTCAAATTCTAATTAAAAATTCGAAAAAAGGGCTCCGAGGTGCACATTCCCGACCTCCAAGGTATACATGTACCAAATTTGGTCGCTGTAGGTCCAACGGTCTGGCCTGTAGAGCGCCAACACTCATTGAACTTTATTAGAAGTATAGATATAGATTGCGCTTTTGTTATCTTGTTTATTTGTTTACAATTATCTTGTTTACATGTTTCTGAAAGTACAGATAGAATCTACTATCCCTCTATGGATTTGGCTTAAAATTTGAAAATTTTATACACTATAGATGCTAGATTTATGTACCAAAATTTATCTCTAGCTAGATCTTCTATTATCTAGTTCTCTAAGTTTTGTAGTTATCGTATGAAATTATATTCGTTCCGATCAATATAGAAATTTCCTCTCGACGGATTTTACTCAAAACTTTTGATAGAAATCTACGAATTAGGTATAAAGACCATACCAAATTTCAACCGTATAGCTAACGAGCTTTTGTGTTATCTTTTCCACGGACAAGCAAAGAGATGGACAGTTTCTAAAAATATGTTTTTGGAACACAAAAGGTGGGTTTCTAAAACATGGAGATTCATCAAAATCTCGAATTCGAATGTTTTTGACTATTGCCATACTTTTTCTATACTACGTATACGAGAAAGTGAAAAAAAGGAAATGAAAAAGAACTTCTCTGCATTTCACTCCCTCGTAACAGTAAATTTACCGGGAAATGTCTGCAATATTAAAGGCAAAAAATTATCCAGATTCAATGCAATTTAAATTAATCTACCCATATAAACGATCTGAGACATTTGCTGCGTTTCTGACTTTTCGTACTCGGAACAAATATATTCGTTTTTTTTTTTATTTGAAAGTCAACTGCAAACACGTTTTAACCTCTCTTGAATGGCTGTGTTGTGCAGACTTTCTGAAGGGACATTACTGTTTGCGCATGCTTTTATTATCATACTATAATTTTTAGGATAAAGCATCAGAAAGATTTCGATAATTACTGCTTCATCCTTTTGCCATGTAATATTCAAACAGCTGCAAAATAACGTTTTTCATGCTTTAAAACTAATTTAAAATATTTAAAAAGTATCGAAATACATTTAAATAAAAGGACAGTATCAATACAGACAATATTTAATCACATGCTTAGATAACTAGCATAGGTTTTCAGGTGAGCATAGTTTTTCAAGTGAATAGGTTTTCAGGTGAACTGTGAGGTTTTATGAATGCATTTCGTAATTTTTTTTTTCAATATATAATCCGAAAAATATTTCCACCGTGTTTTGTGCAGCAATTAAATAATGCCAATAGCATTATATCTGTATAAAAAAGTAAGTTTTAAAATTACATATTTACTCATTAGTTTGGTTCGAATATTTTCAATAATAATTTAACCATTCTCTTTTTGTATTCTTATTTTCTCATATACTATGTATATTAGATAAGTATAATAATCGTCAAAAATAATTCGAAAATCACATTTTGATGAATATTCACGTTTTAAACCTCCCAAAATATAAAAAATATTTTTTTTAAATGCCCGTTTGTCTGTTTGTAGCAAACAGATGAAAATTACTTTAAATTAGAATTTCGTACTTAGTCTTTACATCAAATTAGTAGATTTTTATTAAAGGTCGAGCAAATTTCGTTTAAAAGAAGTCTGTCCGTCCCTATATCTCAAAGATAATATAATACGATAACAATAAAACGAAGGAAGTTTTATTGATAAAATTAGGTACATATATATTTAATGTCAACATGTGATAGATGTTATTGCAGACATCTATCACATGTTGTGTCAAATCCAATAACGGGTTGCCAGTCTGATAGTTTTTATTTTAAGAAACACATAAACGAAAAAACAAAAAAAACTATGTGCAAATATGTCAAATTTGATATTGATCTGCTGACTGCAAATATAATTCTGTATCAAATTTTGATTTCACTTCTGGGTTGGGAAAAACGAATTTTAAATGCAAATTGCATTTTCGGATACTATTAACTGCATGCCAAGGATGGCATGACAGATTCAGTAAAAATGCTAAATTAATACCAACGATTAATATTTCATAACTATGAAAACCAATACAAAGTAAAGCGTTCTCTGATCTAACAAGTGTATTTGAAAGCACGCGAAAAAGTTTTATGGAGACTAGTACCTCTCAGTTTATTTATGTATAAGAAAATATAGTTCATATGTCTCCTATTTATTATGTATAACAAGAAGAAAACAATCAATAACAAAGTAGGTCATTATTTTCAGAGAAATATTTAAAAAAAACATATTTTCATTTGCAAGTGCTTATGACTATTTCAATGGGGAGACTACTATCGCTCATTTTACTTATGTATAAGAAAATATAGTTTATAAAGTTTATTATTTATAATGTATAATAACAATTGTGGTGGTGGTGGTTCTAATGCCACTTGGTCATACCAAACACGAATGAGCGGAGCTTTTTCGAATTAAGGCAGAGGTGTGAGCCTTTCACTGTTAACGAGCACCGTTAAGGTGAAAGTACGACTTTGCTCGTACACACACAACACAACCCTTTTTAGGGGGTGGTCGAAATTCATACTCTCATTCATCCATCCGCAAGTCAGAATTTAGATCCAAATCAGAGACCGACTCACCCCTGATTCAGTACCCCCAGAGGTATCGTTTTGTTATGAGAACATGGAGGACTTTGCAGTCGCGACATATTTAACATGCCCCAACTGCCATTAACCACCACAGCGGTCTTTGGTTGAGACGAGGGAAGAACCCGAGACCTTTCGGTTACGAGACTGAAGCTCTAACAACCAGGCTACCGCGGCCTCATAACAATTATAAGAAAACAATAACAAAGTCGGTCATTATTTTCAAAGATATATAAAAAAAATCATATTTTCATTTCCACGTGCTCATTGTTATTTCAATAATCGTTTATTTAAAAAAAACTACAATAAGAATGCATATTTCAAACCGTAACTGAATTAAAAGCCTTTCTGGGAAATTCCTGAAACACATTTCTTCTGACATTTATTAAAACAATTCATAACTTAGTCGCACAACTCTCCAAAATATGTTATTGAAAATTCAATTTTAAAATCTTATAAAAGAGGAATATCCCCATAGTAACATAGTGGCACTTTCGCATTCAAACACAAAAGGGATAAAAACCAAGGAACCGTTAATAATGCCGTCGATTCTCTTGCGTATTTTAAATGAATATTTGAATAAGGGGGATGTTTGAATAATACATTCTGCCCCATACAATAAGTTGCGCGTCTCCCTTAAAAGTTGAATGGCGGCCATTAGAGCTGTGGGATTTATGCCTCGTTAGCCCCGAATTGCCCGGTTGTGTTGACATTCGACATACCCTCCCTCGTTCGACTGCTGTATTTATGATCCTGCGCCTGACGTTCGCTGAAAGATGCCGCCGCTTCGATGTCGAATAGTCCGTTGTTTACACTTGGAAAGAGAATTTTGGGGATTATGGATCTCATATTTCAGAAAATGAGTTTTCAATGTTTCTTGGAAGACTTTCAAAGCACTCACTTTTTGTTTGAAATGGTGATTAGAAGTTTTGTTTTACAACAGATTTCTATTTCCTTGAGAAACAAGTTTGCTTGCACGTTGTAAATGTGTCTTATTTTTAACTGTTGCGCTGATATTTAAGATGAATAGCTGATATCCCAAAATATTGATAGCATTGATTTAATAACCAAAATCGACTTTCAACAACTTTATCTTATCATAATAAATAAACTGAATACTTTAAATTGCATTTCCACGGTAACCAAAGAGCGTTCATATTCATTAGCTGAGTACGAAATTTCCACGAAATTAATTAGTGCAATCAGTCCAATTGATAAATCTGAGAACTCAGAATTTTTTTTTATTTAGCAATGGAGAATGTAGAGTGATATTTGTCTATTAATGATATATATATATATATATATATATATATAGAAAAAAGCTTTCAAATTAAATGAAATGTAACGTAATGGGTACATTTTTTGAGACTGAGGGATTATCATAATTTTTTTCGCATTTGGAATGAGTGTCGGAATAATGTTTTTGAGATTTATCTGTAGAATGGGATCTGATGAGTGACATAAATCCGTTAATAATGTATTTAGATACCATAATAAACATTCTTTAAATTAAAATTGGCGGAATTGGAACTGTGAAAGGAACTGGGAACTGGGGAATTGTAATGTACAGTGATATTTTACAGATTTCTTTCAACAATGACGAGTAGGGGAGAAAGTAGGGGGAAATCCACGATTGTTGATATTTTTAGCAGCCCAAAATTTAACATAAAATAAAATTTGAATAAAGCAACACAGTGGCTATAGCAGAGAGTATATATTAAGGTATTCGCCTTAGAAAATAAAATACATTGCAGAATTTTTGAAATGGCCTAGTTGAACTTCTTGCAACTAAATTGAAGCTTTTTGTATAATCAACTAAAAAAATTATAGCTTTTAAATAAACATGTTAAACGCTAAATTAAAGCGTATAATTTTGAAACCACACAAACGAATAAAAATAAACCTACTCATAAATAAAAAAAATAATTTCATCCACAAATGAAGTAAAAATAACTCCACCAATAAATAATTTATAAATCTCTATTGATAACATACTTAAAATTTTATACCCTACGGGATCATTATTAACTATGAATTAATAATTTAATTTCAACTGCATATGAAAAGAGACATCTAACAATGAACCTCAGAAATTTCAACATCAGTATTAAATAATAATTGCACGACTGAATTATGAAATCAGGGAGATATTATTAAAATTATTATTAATTTTATTTTTAAACTAAACAAAGCGATAATTCCTTTATCAAAAATCTAATCCTAAAATGGAACCTGTAAATTCTAAGTCCTGCTACAGCAAAACTTAATTTCTTCCATGAAAATTATTAATTCAAAAACTCAAAGGCCTTTTCTTAACTGGCATCCTTTAACAAAATGTTATACAGGAGAAACGAAAATATATAATATTTTGAAATTTCAATAATGAGTAGTAACACATTGAAAGCAATACGAAATAAAAATTAATCACAACTAATATCTTTTTAATATAAAATTATTGAACATTCATAAATGAACAAAATAAGTCATTTATACAGTTTCAAATAAAACTTAAAATAGTTATAAAAGTACCTCACATTGTGTTTCTTGTTTTCATGTTAAAGTATATGATAAATACTTGTTAATACATTAATAAAAGCATATTTAAAAAAATACCAGCGGGTGACCGAGCTCCGCTCGGAGAAAACAGGTATCGAAGCTAACTCGAAGATTTAAATTTTCAATTGTGATTTATCAAAACAATACATGCCATAAGAAAATTTGTTAAACCATTGGTGAAAAGATAACCGGTTAAAGTGCACCATTGTAAACTATTCTAAACAAAGTTAGAGTTTGGAAAGGGAACTATTCTATACAAAGGTAAAGTTTGAAAAGTTATAGGAAATAAAATGCATAATGGTTGAAACCTATTAGGCAATAGACAAAGAAAATTTAAGTGCTGCCATCTATAGCCATTATGGCGAACTAATAAAGTTTGAAAATATCCTATCTATAACTACGAACCGCTCGACCGTATCGCTTCAAAACCGGCGCCAATCGATTCCTCGTGGCCAAAAACCCCAGAACCCCAAGTTTACCGGAGTTTATTAATTCTGGGGCGATTTTCGACTTGGCAACCATTCCTCGTATTATAGTATAAGATTTTTAATTTCCCAGATATTATTTCGAGCATACGCAATCAAAATATATATTCTTAAAAATATTTATCTAAGAAAAAAAATTAAATAAAATTATTTGTGGAAATAAAAATATTCCCACGATAAAACGATGAAAAGTTTTATGAAATTGTTTTATTTAATCCTTTTACAAAAGAAACCAAGAAAAAATCGACAAAATAAAATAAATTCTGATAATAAAATAAATAACAATAAAAAGAAGGAGAAATTCTGACTTACAACAAAACTAAGTATAGCGTAAACAAATAGAAGGGCTTTTCAATTAAATACTTGTATTTGAAAACTTTATTCACTAGTTTGAAAGATTTATCTGGCCTTTCCATGTCAAACAACAAACCGTAAACTTTTCAATCATAGTCAAATGTCATAAAACAGATATGAAGTTTCGAATTCCTGTAAAAGAAAGATATGGCCGAGTCAGATGAATACGAGAAGTGGAAAAAAAAACTTGGCAAAACCATTTTTCGGTTTCTACTTTTCAAAACTTTCTTACAAACATGATTGATTGCAGGCATCCCGCAAAAAGGAAATAAGGGAATAAAAAGACATTTTGAAAGAGAAAACGTCGTGGAGGTGTTTTATTTATTATTATTTTTTTACTTCTTCAATTTTGAGGTTTCAGGACTCTTTTTAAGGTTGCAAAAAAGTTAAATGTAAAAATACTAAATGAAATATTTTGTCAATAAATCAAATAGTTCATGCGCAAAATTCTTGTGATCAACTTTAAACGTTAATAGTCTACTATTTCATAAAATAAAGTGGCAATATTTCATATAAACATATTAATAAGCTTCTGTCTTGAGAAACAATTATATATTCCAGTATTCACGAGTTCACGGATATAACTTAAAAATGATGAAAGCCTAGATGAGTAAACTTTGATAACTTTTGAGGGGGAAGTGAGCCACGGCTTAAGAAATCCGGACAAGTTTCTGTTTTGATCATATGCAATTCAAGAAATGATAAATAGAAATATTCATAAATTTCAGTAAAACAATGGTAAATACAATCGAGACCTGCTCTCCATTTCACATCTATCATCTTCTGACTAAAGTTATTCCTGTGTGTGAGCTTAAAAGATCAGTCTCTAATTAGTCAAAACTATGCTTTAAAAACTTTTGTAAGGAAAGTTTTATATAAAAAGAAGAGAGTAAGGGTATAAATAAGGAAAATTTAATAAGGGCTCCCATATGTTTACGGCCAATACAAGAGAGATGATAGCTAGAAAAGTATATAATTCTTTCATACATTCGCCAGAAGAGTAAAAATAATAGAATTCCTGAAAACACTAACAAATCCATCTAATAAAGATGATGATGCCATGTCCAACTTACAATATAAAGATGGGTGCAGTAATTTAAAAGGGTAAACACCCCTAAGAAGCCCAAAACAGAAGTTCGACTTCTAGCTCATACAAAGAGGACACTTACAAATTCTCTTGCACATCTTCTCTTTATTCAAATTATGGATAGACTCTTCCACACACACCACAGATATAACACAGGGAAAAGAACAACCATTCCCGAACTAGGACTCTTAACTCGGGACGCTCAGATAATGGCGAAGATAACCTACCCTAGCCCAGGAAGTCGGCAATTCTTCCATTAATAAAATGCAGCAATCTTTCGTTTTAAAAAAAGTTGCAACATTTTGTTGGCGATTGGCATGAATTGCTTGTTTTTTCTTGCAGTTCATATAATAATTATTCCACTTGAAATCATAATCATCATAGTATCAGCGGGAAAAAGTTATGCCACAGGATGCTGTTGAACTTTCCCACATGTTTAACTGATAGACCTTTGTATCTGAACCATCAGCGTAAATTATTCTATTACTCTATCAGTGTTCAATAATTTTCATATCGAAGAAGCATGTTGTACATATCACTGATGGCAGCATCAAAAGTTTATGAACCTTACAAAATAATACTAATGTTTTTTTCATGCCTAATTATCAGGTTGCCATTATCGAATTTCTATCTCTTGTAAATAACTTTTTATACGATGATTTGCAATCAGTTCACTTTTTAAAAGGTTAAATTATTTCTATTCAAAAGTTCACAGACATTTGTATTAATTTCTTATTGAATCTTAAGTTCTTATACATGAGTTGCTCGCAAACTTAAACAAAGTTAATAAAAATTATCGAAATAAAATATCACTGTTCATGTATCGCGAAATGCATTAGAAATATTAGTAAATGTCAATATATTCACTAGTATATTTTGAATATGCTTTTCGCAATCACAGTTTCTATCAGTCACAGTTTTCCGCCTCAGCCAATCAAAGTTAATGATTTCCTGCCGAATTCAATTAGCTTGCAGGAGAATTTAATTATGAATATCGTATTCAGATGTTTATCGTTTAGAGTATCGATCGTCATTCTAAACATCATGAAATATAACATAGAATCTTCAGTTACATACAATTTGCGGTTAGGTAATCCTTTTTAATAAAGCCAACTCTTAACATGTACACGTCAATATAATTTTTTAATTCAAAGAATTTTCTTTGAAAGATAGCAATAACTTATAATCCAGTTTGAAATTGATTCGATAATTTAAGAAACTCCATCCCCAATTACAGCTGGGTTCATTTAATAATTAAAAGTTGTGAAATGCTAAATTATTAAGATATCTAAAAATGACTTTGTCATTGAGGGAATATTTCTGTAGCCCAATAATTTTTTCGATTTGGTATGTAACTATTCATAAAAATATTTATATTATAGATAACTTTTAAACCACCTCCAGATTTCAGCGTTTTCATGTCAAAATGTCAAGCATCAAATAAATTATACAGCAGCACACAAGAGTATTGATTACAATACTTGTTACTGATAGAGCATATCGTTTCATAACAACACATAGTAGTTTGAAAGCAAGATGTGAAATAGAATAAAATAGAAGAAAGAATAAGATGTGAAATTGAATCAATCTATTGTAAATTGCATAACACGTGGAATCAATTAATGCCCATTTTTACAGTTCTAATTTGAGAATGCTTAATTTTAACGATACCTAATTAAAATGATTTTAAGTATATGGGTTCATCTGCTACGGATGAAAATGCGATTATATACAAGCATTGCTATTTACATGAGAGTTTTACCGGCTATGATGGAAAATCATGAAATGCTGGATAGCATCACAGCGAGTGGACAATGATAATAAAAATTATAAAGGACTAATCTCTTGATATGAAAATCAACTTTGTAAGGTAATAAAGTGTAAAGGTTTGTCCTTCGAATTCAATGAGTTTATAAATTATTGCGCCCAAATCAAGCAGATGGAAAATTACTCATACTTTACTGGGGAATACTTTTTTGCAATGCGAAAGATATTCAGAGTTTTGCTGTAAAGACCATGTTTCATTTCTTTTAATTCCATGTATTTTTATTTTCTCGAATACAAAATATATAAACAAAACCAACGATTAAAAATTTCATATTCGATAAATTTTAAAGAATATCCATATTACAGAATTCTCCGGGTGTAAAAAATAAATCTTTGGAATTCTGGCTCTCTCTCTCTGTGAACAAGATTATACAAACATATAAAAATATTTTGAAGTAGCCGAGTGAAATTCGATTACTGTCTATACATCAAACTTGTAGATTGATTTTTCGAACGGAACTCATTAAAGTCTTCACATTAAAAGCGAAATCTGCATTTTCGCTTTTAATGTGAACACGATAATTGCAAAATGCAATGGCATAAATAAAGGAAATTTGAAATGCGATATTATTTATCGTTTTAAAACAAATTTTGGTTTTAATTGGTCGAAAAAGGGCTTACGAAATCCAAGTTGAACACTGATACTCGAGTATTAACATCATCTCAGCGATGAATTCCAAAAAAAGAAAGAATATCTCGCTGATAAGATATTATTCGATAATGACAAATGGATATTACACAATTTCGGTTTTCATTGCTTAACTAAGAAGCATGCAACTCTTATACACGGGACATTAAAAATAAAATCTAAGACCTCATAGCCTGTTTAAAATAATGCAAATAATGTTTTCGATTAAACAAATTTCAAGCCGATGCCCCTTAATTTTTTTAAATGGTTTGTTCATAGCTCGTTATTTGCCAATGACAAATGGATAATGCACAATTTCGGTTTTCTTTACTTAACTAAGAATCTGGAAAATCTTACATGTGGGACAATAGAAATAAAAATCTCGTCGCCTTCCCGAGGTTACGAAAAGTGGCAATTTTATTAGGGCGAGGGAAAAAGATAACACCTTTAAATGTGGGGAAGTTTCGAGAAGATCACCCCCACTCCTTTAGCTATCGTATTCACAAACAAAAAAGTAGCATCAGAAATATTTTTCACAGCTTAGAAACATCTAAGATGCACGGATTTATCAAAATCTCCATCGGTTTCAAAAATTCATCCTTGCATACAACATATGCGAAGAAATAAATCCATGAATTACAAGATTCAAATACATATGCAGATCTTACATCATTCCGATAACAAACAACTCCTCCAGCAACAAGTCAGATATATCAAATATAGGACATGCCTCATGATACCATATATCATAAAAGCTCGGGAATGCCGATTCCGATCCAGGCGGATCATTCTTCCCATTCCTCGTGAACGATGTCAATTAATAGCGCGCCCAGAGGTAAACGGAATATTTATGACACACATATTTGCCGAGAGAGCTCCGACATTGTGTCACTAGCGATGCTTAATATAGGGACAGGGCAAGCGACCAGTCCATTAAAATTTGGAAGGGGAGAATGGACGATAAGTCCTTTTATTTGCTGCTAGGGAGAATTCGTTACCTATCAATGAAAGCTTGCGATAGCTGAAAAATGTTTGATTTCTGAGCGATACATTGGCTATTAGACATCGGGAATCCGCTTCAGATAAGATATAATTATTGTTATATAACATATTTTCATATCTTTATTTTTTGGCAATACAGGCACAAGTTATTTCTTTGGTTGGTAGAATTATAATAAATTATCAATCCAAAAGAAGTCATTATGAAATTAAATTAAAATTAACTGAACCAAACTAATTAAAAGTACAGAAATCGTTAATGCTGCTACAATTAAAACACAAATGAAGTTAACCAAATTAAAAATAAATATTAAATTTAATGCAAAAAGAACAAAAAAGGCAGACACTATGAATCCCACATTGCAGCTTGGTTTCGTTCAGTTTTGCTGTGGTCTTGCTTATTATTACTTATTATTGTGTAATTTATTATCTTTCATTCTGTGATACTAATTTTAAATCAGAAACTTCAGTTTCCTGGGATTTTTGGGTCCAATTCACCAAATTTCGGAAATGTCAATATTTATGGACGAAAATCAGATCTCTCACTAAAAAAAGGAAAAAAAAAACTGATTTGAATTCTTGAATTCCCTGCCTGACGGTGAACCTTGAGAAAGTCTTCAGGTCGGATTCATCATATCTTTCCTTTTCGATCTTTTCTCATTGAAATTAATATTTATTGCTACTTTGACACAGGAAAGATCTTGGATTTGAGAAATATTAACCAAAATACCAATTTCATTCATTTTGCAATTGAAGGGCTTGTTGAAAAAAAGAAGGTAGCTCTAAGTATTCAATTTTGTAGAAAGTCGAAAAAAAAAGCCTGAAAATTTTAAATTCGAATGAAATAGATAACTCCAATCCTTGAGTAACCCAAGAACTAACGGTTGGCATGACATCTCTTTAGCATCGAATGGAAAATGTTTTTTTTACCACATAATATTGCATGTAACTTTAAATTCTCCCAAATTGGAGCTACATCCTATTTGCAGAAAACCCTTCAATCATATATGAGAAAATGAAAAAAAGGGTCCTAGTGATTAAATGATTACAGTACTGTCTGGTCTGGTTAACTTATGCAACGTTTTTTTTTTATTGTAGGCCAGGAATGTGTGTATTATAAAAATCAATAATTACTTAGAAAAATATTATTTTCAGAATTTTTAAAACATTATGCAATGTTTATTCTGTGGCTGCTTTTTCAAAAGTTTTTATGCAAAAGTTTCTTTATTAATTTGAACGAAGATGTACCAATGATTCTTTCATTTAGTGTTAGTTCACTATTATTTCTAAATTACTCAGACAAAATTGCGATAGATCCTTTTACTCCACTATCTATTTATCTCAGATCATATCCAAAAAAAATATCAGATAGCATATTGTACTGCATCATGTGCATTGATTGGAATAGATAATTTGTACAACAATACATTATTATGGAAATTTTGTTTGGTAGGTGCAGGATGAGGTCCATTTTTCAATAATGAATAAAGATGCTCCTTTCTACAATAAAAACATGTAACAAGACACACATGAAGGCGCACAAAACAACAATTGCAGATATAAAAAAACACAAGCAATAGAAACCAAGCAACATAATTTAAACCAGAATCAAAGGAACAAGAAATTTTTATAATTATCGTTATTTGATAAATAAAAAGAAGTAATAGCAGACCACCAAAATATTCCTAGAACTTGTTTAAAAGAAAACAAAATACTAAATAACGTCACCGATGCAACAAATTTTAAACCTAAATTTTTTTAATTAAAAGAGAAAAAAAATGTTTCGAAAATAGAAAGTAAAAGCATAGATTCAAAAACATATTTTGCAAAATAGAGAGTTTCAAAAACAAGCAATTTTTTAGCAATCATCCTTATTTCCTATATTTCCATATCTTGATATGGAATATTTTAAATTTTAATGAACAAGAAAAGCTTTTTATAAATACGTCATTTTAAAAATCTAAAATAATTATGGTAATAAGATATTTTATTCAAAATAAATTTCAAAAATAAAACACTAAACAGTGAAAGTTAATAGGCGATCTAAACTTTAAACATTCAAAATTGAAAAAAAATAATGATATACTTACTGAAAGAAATTCGAAATAAGCGCTTCATAGAAGTTTCCAAATTAATTAGAAAGAGTTGTTTGCTACTCTAACATATAGATACCCTTAGTACAGGTTAAAGCTTTATAAGTAAGAAAAAATTATAAAAATTGCATAAATCAATCGATTTTTTGAAACTGAAATAACCAGCCACATCCTGCAAATAATTTTCAAAATCTCAATTAATTTAAGAAATGAACACTTCACCCACCCCGTGCAAAAACTAACTCTGTGGATGATTTCACTTTTTTAACTCAGTAAACCTGCCCATGTTACGATAACTTCATTTGAATTTCTCAATTCAGTTTCCTACTATTAAACTATAAATTTAATCAATATACTGATACGAAATGGTAATGTTGCTTCCGTCAACAGCAAGTCATCTAATAAGGAAAACTGCTTTACAGATGGTTCAAAAATTTGCAAAATGGATGCTGTATCGGTAATTTCCGGGCTTGGCAACATTTGACAGTTTTGGCAAATCTGTTTTTTCTGACATCGCATACACATACTCGATTTTGGAGATAATTAGATTGCTTTATTGATTTTCTTGACTGTTGATTTAATTTAAGGATAATTCTTTTATGAAAATATATTTGTATTTATTTGCTTATAAGGTTTTATGTCTTCGCGGTATCTAAATTAGCGACATTCTATTTTTAAAAAAATGCTTGATATATATTAATGCTGCAATAATTCAGAGAAAAATGAAACTGATAAAAAGCTGATTAATTATACTTAAGTATTCCCAATAACTTAATATCCACAGTGCCTAGTATTTTATACAACATTTCTTATTTCATACAGTTAATGCTTAGAAAATTTATTTTACAACTAAACATAAACATTTCACATATCCTGATGTCTACAAAATTCAATATTTTGGAACAAACTCTTCTCGAAACCCATTTCCGAATCTCTGCCCCTATGCAACTGACAAGTCTGAAATCCGCTATGAAACTAACTGTAAAGAAGTGTCTTAAAAATAGTTTATTTTACTAATAGTGAATACTCTTCAGAAACTTTATTAGCCTATAATTAGAAAAAAATAATTTTTCAAAAAGACATATTATTTCAATGATAAATATTGTCCACCAAATGCAGAAACCAGAAACCACATTAGTTGAAAAAGTAGAACTTTGGCCTTTATCTACAGCTACATGACAACCAAGAGCACAATCACCCAGTCTCCAATGATATTTTTTCACTAATGGATGGTGTCGGAACAAAATGGCCCGGCGAAGTATGCAATTAACCATATCTGATTTTTCTATTACTATAATGAATTTAACACCGCTCCACTGGCGTTTCATTTAAAGAAAATCAATATGAGGTAAAAAAAAATGAAAGAATTTTTCTGCTCTGTCTTTATTTACTAACTGCAGACGACTCCTTGATTAATGATTCCTTTGCTTTTTTTTTACTCATGGAATTTCTTCTTTGTTCGTATTATCTATTATATAAAAAGAAGTAAAACTGGGCTTTTTTAACATGTAACAGACCAGTCCTTAATAATAAAGGTGATAAAATTCAGAAAATTGTGTTTATAAGAAAGAAATGTATTTTATTGTTATTTAAAACATTTTTTTTTGACAAAAAGGAAATATATATCTAGGACTAGGTTGGGACAAGATGCCCAGTCAATCCCATTTGGCTCAGTGTCTAGGGGATTGATTAAGAAAAAAAAAGTAATTTTTAAAGAAAAACAATTTATTTAGAGTAAACAAAATTAACATGACATGAACAATTAAGACGGGAAAGCTTAATTACATTAAAATTAAAAGTTAAAACAGTTAGATGGCACCACAGAGTGAAGTCTAACAAGATGTCTGCGCATAGTAAACCTAACTGCCGCTATAGCGTAAGATTATTACCCTACACAGGTCGCGCGGATTACATTAGTGACTTTAAGTGAGTTTGATGTTTAAAATATAATTAAGAAGAAGTGCCTTGTAGTGTTTAAAGTTGATTAAAGAATGTTGATTAATTATTTTGGAGTTTTATTTTGATTTGAAAATGGACTACAACTGTAATCCGCGCGACCTTTTACGTGACTTTATAGAGAGCGACCGGTGCAGGGCTAAGCACTCATCGTTACCGAAAACGACCCTATCCCCTTTCTTTTCCTTCAGAGAACGTCAACAGCTCCTTTTTACTAAAATTTACGGTCATGTGGCTTAGTAGAACCCATGGTTCCATCTATTACAGTATAATAAAACTAAATTAAAAACTGGGTGCGTTTGGTATAACAGTGGAATGGTAATTAAATCGCTACATAAATTCATGTCGTTTAATGTACATATAAAACCCTTTTTTATTATGAAGTAATGGTGATTTCAAAATTTTCAATCAGTATGTATCATTTTTTTATAAGTACGTCTTTTTTGTTGCTGTTGTTAAACATAAATGGATCGTCATTTACATTTTGTGTGTAATTATTATTTCAATGTACACTTCATAAAAAGAATGCTATCTTATCATGCTAAAAAGGCACCACACATTTTTAAATATACTAAGACATAGGTTAAAAATAAATTGAAAAATGTAATATTTAATGTTTGCTTTTAATTTTTAGCTTCTGGCATGAAAAACATTCAATTCTTTGCTATTAATACATAATCTAATTTTATACTCTTATATCATAAACACTATGTCATGTGCAGCGTTTCCAATGACTTTTTAGTCTAACACCACACGATTTACTATAATCTTTGCCAAGATAAAATGATTATCATGTAAAATAAAAAAAAACATGCTAAGTCGAAAATGAGTCGTTTGTTTCGAAATGGGGCAGGCCCATTTTTTTGTTACTCGGACATATTTAAATGTTTGCATTTCAATAAATTTAAAAATATTAGTAAATATTAATTGATATTTTTTTGTATTTTGTGGTACCAAATAATGGAACTTTATAATCCATTGTGTCTGCGATGCTGTTTACAATGCATACTTAAAATAAAGTTTCTTTATAACTAAATGAACTTGTTTCACTTTCAAAATCAATGAATTATTGTAAACATTCATTTAATTGAAGAAATATCTCAGTTCTATCAGCTTTTTATTAATAATAAAAACTAAATACTATTCAAATTTTTGTGAATATTTAATCCTTTGAAAAAAAGTGAAACAAAACAAAGAATATTCTTGTAGAAAATATAACATAATAAAAAAAACCATTCAGTTTTATTAAGAATTTCAATGAAATTACACATTTTCAGTTTATATACAGGTATATTAAAGGTGAATTTTATTCAGGATTTATTATTTTAAAATGTACATCATTAATGGGAAGTATGGTAATAAATTCATTATGTAATTTTGTTTTTTAGATGTAATAAATCTTTTTGTTTTTTCACGCATAAAAGAATTTTTTTTTTATTTCTGAAATTACTTGGTCTTCCTCGTTGTGTTGACCAATCGATAATTTTAAATTCAGCATCTCTTTATTAAAGTTTTGAAGAATATTTTTTATGGTGCATCACTTGTAAATCAGATCCAACATGCACTTGTTAACCAATTGACATTTTTTCCATGGGTTTTTTTCTTTTGTTTTAAAACCTCTTAAACCAGCACTTAGGCTGAAAATAAATTTCGCCGTTTCATTTTATTTACTAAAATGTATTATGTTTTCTACTATTTCGTATTACTTTATAGTAAACTGGGGAATATACTAGGAAATGGGTTTTTGAATTGCCATTTCTACCACTTCAAAATCATGATCGTTTGGCAAAAGTGAATATCCCGACAATAAAAATTTGTAATGATTGATATTCATTTCATTGTCCCTGGACAGAGCCAATCGGTGTTGGAAGTAAGCATATTATTATCGAAACAGAATAAAGATATACTTTTTGTTTATGTAATACAATACATATACCGATTTTCAATATCAAAGATAAATGGAAACACCGTAGATTTCAGACATGATGTCAAAAGGCCACCTTTGCTTCATCTTACAGCAACCGGAGCTAAATTTTACAGTAATATATTCGATCAAATATAATTTCAATTTTGGAAAAGAAATAAAATATGGACTTGCACCACTTTCAAAATGAACAGATTTTCAATACTTTTATCTATAACAATAATTATCCCCATTTTTTTCAAAAATCGACTTGTCTTTCTTTCGAAATAAACGGCTGAAATGTTTTTTTTAAATCTATAGCCAGTGGCAACTTCAATTTGCAGCACAAGGAGATTCCTTAATGTATCGTTATACTTTGTAAAACAATCTTAACTGTTATCTTCACTGATGAAACATCAGAGAATTTACTGACTGACTCTAAATTTTAAGTACCTACAACTGATAATATAAAGTAACATTTTTAAAACTAAAATGATTAAGATATGTCCTAGAGATTCAAGTTCATATAACCCAAAGTACACATTCAAAACCTTCACTCTGAAGATTATCTTCATTTTTAATTTTTCAAATTAAGGTTATTGCTTTCAGAAATTAACTTAAAAATGGATATAATTTCTCTCTTACCTTGCTTCTGGGTGGAGTTTTTAATGTAAAACATACATAATATTGGCAGTGAGATATATTATAGACAATATGGCCAGCAAATGCAGGGGGGGTCATAATTAATATTCAATTTTGACTGGTCTTAAAAGGAAAACTTCTGTACCAAAGTTATCAAACTTGACTATAGTTTAAAAGAGACCATGAGAATTTCTTTACCATCAGGAGAAAAACGGTTTTGCATGAGCATGGTTTTGCATGTTAAGCAAGATAGAATATGAAGATATAGGTTTAAAATGTGTTTAATCGCATCTGGAACGTGTTACGAAGCATGTTCAATGCAACATCCACGATTTTCTGAAAGCAAGTTAAATGTCATTATTGCATTTTCAACAGTAGATTTTAGCATATCAGGAGGAACGTTACGCACATGTCGATGCATCGCATCTTTCATTTCCAAAAAATTATTTAGATTATCACCATCAGCAGGGCTTTTTGAAATATTACACAATGCACATCCTTTGTAAAACTTTCAGAAACTTATTAAAACATTTTAAACTAATATCTTCATGTTCTATTTTGTTTATCCATATTGCATATAGCAAGCGACATCTGGTGGCGCGTTTTAGAACTTTTTAACTGAAAAGAAATTTCCTTGTCGTTTTTTAGACATCCTCTTTTTCTCTGTCAATTTTTTCCTCTGTCGTTCTTTATAAAGTTTAATAACATTTGATCCAGTAGTTTCCTTATTATTACCATTTCAAAGTAGATCTTTAATTATAACTATATTTTACAAAAAGTTCTAAAATTATTTATACCGAGTAACGTATTAGCAGCGTGAGTTTACAATAATAAACATTATTTCTACAGAAAGTAATAATTCTTTTATTCGCGTTAATTTCATGAAAAAAACCCATTTTTGTTATTTAATTAAGATCCATGTAAATCAGAATAAATATAAATATATTTACATGTCCATGAGCGAAAATCAATTTGGTAACCTCCTCTACTCAAAAACTTTAACATTACAAAACTGGTTATAACATTTCGCTACAGAGCGCTGCACAACTACCAATCTTGCTTTATTCGCAAAACTATGTTTTATCTTTTTCTTTCGATTCGGTTGGTACCTTCACCTACGGCATGTCTCATAAGTTCGTTATCTTTCAGCAAGTTTTTAGAGGCAAAGCTTACACTGGACTGCTTATTCCATGTTGGTAACTCACCAAAAGATGCTAGAAGGAATATTTCTGTATGAACAAAAAAATACCCAGGTGATCCCACAATTTGAAAAAATGGCATGGTCAGCTACTTGGAATAAAGCCAGGCTGCTGGTAGAGCCGTGATAGCAAGCATCTTATTCTAAAGAAATAGAGATGTTAGGCGAGCTTCCTCAAAGAAGTGCAACTTCGGTAATGTACTGAAAAATACGCTGTTTCATTCAGGCTTTGCAGCAGACTTTTTCTGTTCAAAACAATTTTATTTATAGCAATATAGAGCATTTTCTTATTTCTTTGGGAAAAAGGAAGACATCGTTTGAGCAGTCTTATATAATTAACTCATGAAACCAGACTGATTAAATTATTAAAAAATAAATGTTTCGAATTAAATAAAGAATTGATTATTCACTCTTCACAGGTAAAGTTTAAAATATTCCTAATGGATTTTTATGTGTGCATTTCACATAATACTAAACATATTTTTGCAAAATTCAAAATGCTATTTTGTGCCTTTCATTACCAAGTAATGTGTTTTTGATGAAGATTTTTAATATCTAAACCATTAGGGTCATAACCATCAAATAATTAACAAAATTCTGACAATCAATTGAAAATCCTAATCATTTACATTTATAATTTATCTATATATATTTAGAAAGTTCCGAGCTGTAGTTTGGTAGGAAAATGAGCTAGACAACAGAAAACTTAGAATAAAATTCAACCTATTCATTGCCAGCGAAATTTATAAACGCTTAATTTTATAGCAGTTTCCTAGGAGATATATCATAAATTGCAGTGAATGGCTTAATGAATCACTCTTCAATTAGTCTATAGGTAATACCAGAAAGTATCATGATTCTATATGAAATACCTTAAAGTACTTTTAAATCAGGAATATATTTTTGAAAGGCATATTGCAGAAAATTCAATTGCTAAGTGTCCACTGAAATCCTGAGGTTTATTTCAATAATTAAATCAAATTTTCAAAATGAGATTTAATAAAGAACTAATATTCCAGACATTTTTCTTAGACGAATTTGACAAAAAAGCAAGTATAAATACTGTTTTTTTTATAACAAATCACAAGTAGAAGAAAGAATGGTTAACAAATGGTTAATTTGGGAAATATGACAGAGAAATTACTAATTATCATTAAAAAATTATAGGCAAAAGTCATATTTAAACAAATATTTATTTAATAAAATAATCTATTAGAAAAATATTTAGGAGTTTTAAAATAGAATAATTTTTAAATAAGAAGCAAACTGGACTTTTAATTCCCGTTGAGTTTCCAGTAAAGTACTTTCTATTCAAAATTATAAAATTCAAGCATACTAATCATAATTTTTTAAAACAAAAAAGGAATAATTGCACTGCAAAGTTTTAATAATTTATTTGTGCAATTGCCACAAATATGGGTTTTTTTTTCGCGGGGGGGGGAACTAAATACATCTTTATGCAATCATTCAATTTAATTAAACTTTGCTACGATTGATTTTCTATACGTTGTTCAGTCAGAAAAATTCGTGAAATTAATCGTGTGAGAATTTCAGTTTAATATACAATGAAATTGATATATTTCTGAATTAAATCTAAACTCAGATTATTCGTAAAGTTACATAATTTATACATGACTTATACACCGTCTCCTACCCATTAACTATTGCAGTGTTCAGAATAATTACCTAACGCCAACCACAGATATCCTCTAAATACATTCTATCACTCTAAATGCATCACTTTAAACCTTAGGCAGTACATTATTGAAAAGCCATATATTCAATTTCGCATATGTATACATGAAGTAAATTCGATTTATTCGTATCCTTAAAATTAATTCCTTCCTAACTACAGGAATTCAAACTGATTTCTGGATTACTCGGCATCCTGGTTTAATCGTTCAACGTAAATTTACAGTGACAAGTAAAAAACGCGGTTGAAATTAAAGGTTTCTTTAGTAAACAATCGCTTTTGAAATTATACACACTTTGAAATTATTCGCATTTAGTAATGTGTGAATAAGTTCACACATTACTTTTTCTTGTTTACAATTTTTTTAGATCAGAGTTTATTTAAATTCTTATTGTTAGTTGGTCAAAATGTTTGTTTTGGTTGGATGAAGCCAAAGAGAATCGTATTGAAGCAATCGCAGAACTTAAAAGGAAACTGCATCAAAGGAAAGACAAGTTAAGCTGAGTTAATCTATACTTATAATAAAGCTCAATGTGTGTGTGTGTGTGTGCGTGTGTGTGTGTGTTGGCGCTCTACAGGCCAGACCGTTGGACCTACAGCTACCAAATATGGTATATGTATACCTTGGAGGTCGGGAATGTGCACCTCGGAGCCCTTTTTTCGAATTTTTAATTAGAATTTGAATTAATTAAAATTTAAGCGAAATTTCGACGTTTTTCCGCTATAACTTCCGAAAATATTATCGCACAAACATGATTTTTACATCAATTTAAAGATTAAAAATTAGCTTTCAAATGGTATCAGTGTTTTAATGTATAACTTAAGCTTCTATTTTTAACAAATTTTTGAAGAAATATTTTGACCACGTTTCTTTGAGCACGTGACCGGATAAAAGAAAAGAAAACAATGACGAAAGTTCAAATAATAATAAAAAAAACTAACATCGTAAATCAAGTATAAAGAATTGATACTTTCAGCACGGGACTGGATAAAATAACATAAAAAGTGATACTTTCTAAAAAAATAAATGCAAAGCAAAGGATTCTATGATCGTTTGCAATATCCAAACAACTAATTCAATAAATCTTCTTTATTTACGGTAAACCTGATTGAATTTAGACAGGATATGCATTGAACTCCCGACCTAATGGCATATTTCTATAATCGTTTGCAATATCTGTATCATTAATTCAATAATTTTTTTTTCGCTTTCTTTCAAAAAACATTTAATATTTTGGCAACATCACCGAAAAATACATTTTTAATATTTTGGAAGCATAACCGATAGTTAAAACTGACTGATTTATAAAATTAAAGAATATTATTAAGAAAATGTGTTCTTTTAGAACTTTCCGTCCTTCATCTTAAAGAAAATATTAATTTCAGGTCAATAAATGACCGTAATTACTTCGAGGCTAATAAATATAAGATTTAATTGAAAATTTTAGAACGCATTACTCATGGCGAACCAGCTGGTCGCCAAAGGCGGCTAGTATAACAATAAAATTTTTCATCACAACAAATGTAAACAAATACTTGAGATGAGGATGATAAAAGCAAGTATTGGAAAGAAATCAAATCTATATAAAATAATAAAAACCTTCAAAAATTAAAAAAAGTCATAAAAAGATATGGGCAGAGAAAGTGACAAAATTGACTCTCCACCAAGCCTGAAGATAAAATAACAGAATGACGGACCGTCGCAACAGCAACACTGATGGGAAATGTGGTTGAGTCCTAAGGCACCGGCCGCAATACAACCCTTTCCTAAGAAAGTACATCCGTCATCGATGGAAGGAGCCAGATCCCTCACCTTTTCATGGACCCTCCAGGCTGGCTAGAGCCAACCACCATGCTATAAGCTTCTCCATTAAGATATGCTCTCCGCGGGAAGATGTCGATAGGAAAATTTTTCTGACAACCCTTGCATGTTAATGGGTTTTGAATTAAAATAGGTCACTGGACGAGAATGAAATTTGAAACATTCATAATATGCAATTGTAGAGTCTGTAATGCATGTTGTACACTTGATACTACTTCGCCAGAAAAAATACGCTTGAAAATATAACGAGTATTGCAGGTGCGAAAGCGGGCTCAGTTTCATACGGCTATTCGGAAAAGGACATTAAATCATAAATTAACATATGACTTAATGAAATGTAATTTGCTAAATATCTCTAGAGCCCACATCTGCCAAATAGAATGGATATATATGATGAGCAATGGATCTAACAAAGAACTTTTTTAAGTTACTGAAACTAGTGAAAGTGGTCTCCCTAAATCTTTCATGCATACACATTTATAAATTGCGCATGCCAGAGAACGTCTTCCATGGCATTGGTATAAAAAGTTATTAAATATTATATTTAGCATTTTCACTGAATCTATCGAGTCGTTTGTGGCGATTAATTCCTGGCATACGGCTAAAAATATCCGAAAGCAGAATCCGAGTTTTAGACCCATTTTTTTCAATCGATTGAAACAAAATGTGACACATAACTACTCTTGAAATTAAGCCGTTATCGTGATTACATATTTATGAAAACACAGACCGACAGACAGTCAATTTTTTATTAATTTCGGCTCAATCTTCCCTGATTCTTTGACAGGTTTCAACACTATACATGTTACATAAGTGTATTAAATCTTATGTATTTAGTTCTCTCCCATATTACTATATATTCGAATAGTCGGACAGATGGACTTTCTTTGGATAGATTTTAGAAATCTACATCTAAATTTGTTAGAAATCTACACATTTGGTATAAAAATCATATACCAAATTTCATCCGTCAATTCAAAGCAGTTTTTATTTATTTTAGTCACAGATGGACGGATATTTTCCAAAACTGTATTTTTTGAATTCGGGGAGGGCTAAAACGAGGAGATTCGGCAAAACTTGAGATCGACTTTTTTTCTTTTTGACAATTTCTTAACTTTCTGTATGTTATGTATAGCAGAAAGGCAAAATTTAGCATTTTTTAATCATGAAGGAGAAAGCTATGCTTTCAGGTAAAATATTTGCTTCATTTACCAAAAGCTGTATAGTAGCCAATAATTATTTTATAATTGCAGCTACTTCCATTCATAGAATAAATGTTTATCTAACTTAAACACTATCCAACCTGTATTTTAAATGAAACACCTAAAAATATTTCCAGAAACTTACGGACCCCTTTTATTCAGTATGCAATTTAAATGGAACAATTAAATGTAACTTAAAGTAAATAACTTCTCAGGAACTAAAACTTTAAATAATTTAAATTCAAACTGAGGGTGCAAAAAAGTAAATTTCTATAAAACCTTTCCAAATCCTTAGAGTCCTTTTATGCTATTTTCAAAAGACTTCCTTAAATGATGCCCTAGCATAATATACGATGTTTATTCAACATTTTTTTCTTTATCCTTTTCCTTTACAAATTGACTGGACGGTCGCCAACAGTTCATTGTGCAACTTCTGTGTAAAGATGGTGTAAATCAGCCAGCCATGAAAGAACTACATACTTCTAACGACAACTATGCTCTTCATCTCCAGATATTAAGAATGGTTATAAATCAAGGCAGTATTTCTTTTTTCATGAACGTCTAAAAACAATTCAATTTTTAAAAAATGAGCAACATTTAAGGTTATGAATAGCATATTTTACAGCGCAAATGAAAGATAATTAATGATAGAATATATTTTCCACATTGTATTTCAAGCAGTTTTACGATCCCTTTAGTAATTTAATATTTTCGATAATTTACTAAACGATAAAATTCAGAATATATAAATATTAATCTTAAGAAATAAAAATATATTATCTCGATAGCAGTAAAATTACTTTATTATTTAACAAACTTTCACCTGTGCTTAAAGAAGAAAGTGTGTGCATACACGCGTGTTCTTTTGTTGAAGCTCTACAAGATATACCATTAGATTTTTTAATTCCTTGTTTGAAAATTATGGAGATATGGAAACTGTAATGACTTGATCTCTACCGATCAAATAAGCGAGTGGAATTTCAGGCAAATAATTTATTTACAATCTTATATATTTACAGAAGAAAAATTCGTTCTAATCTATGTTAAATATTTTCTATGTACACAACAGACGAAGGTTGAAAGTATACAGTGTCTCACAAAAGTGATGGGACACTTGTGCTTTACAATAGGAAAATGTAATAAAATAAATAAATAAACATGTACAAATTTTTTGTGGGTGTATTTCATACTTAAATTTTGTAACAATTAGTACATAACATACATTTTGTCAAAATATTAAAATATTAATTTAATAAAAATATAATTGTTTAGAACGGAGCAAAAATTAGCTCACATAAGTGATGGGACACCATTAGATATGCAACAAAATTCGTCTGAAATAAGCAATAAAAATATTTTTGGGGGGTTTATTTTTACTCAAAAGCAATTGGTAATAATTTATAAAATCGTCTGCAGTATTTCTCTCCAGATTGCTTTGGAATTTTTGTGTTTTTTAGCTCTGTGCAGCCATGAATGCTAAACGAAAAGAAACTTCGCCTGAAATTCGAAAATTGATTATTAATTTGCATATTGAATGTGGAAAATCTATTAGAGAAACTGCTGAAACAGTTAATTTGAGTCATTTAACAGTTTTCAACATCATTAAGCTATATAAAAAGAATCATATGATTCAGGATAAAAGAAGACCTGGCCTACCACCAAAGCTATCTAATGGATTAAAGCGAATTATCGCTCGAATTATTAAAAAAAATCCAAGAATGAGTGCTCCTAAAGTTGCTGCTGATCTACAAGCATTATATGGAGTAACTGTTAATCCTGAGACTATTAGAAGAGTAATTTGATCTGCTGGATATCACGGTAGAGTATCCAGGAAAAAAAATTTCGTAAGTGAAAAGAATAGAAAACTCAGACTGGCATTCGCAAATTCCTACATAAATAAGAATTCTGATTTCTGGAATAAAGTTATATTTGCTGATGAGAGTAAATTTAATATATTTGGTTCTGACGGTAGAATCTTGGTGTGGAGAAAACCCAGGGAAGAATTTCGTAAAGAGAACTTGGTGCCAACAGTAAAACATGGTGGAGGAGGAGTTATGGTATGGAGATGTATGTCATCCACTGGAGTCTGTAATCTTGTTTTTATTGACAGTATAATGGATCAGTACAAGTATATCGACATTTTAAAGCAAAATTTGAAATCTTCAGCACGAAAATTGAACGTTTATAACGATTTTAAATTCTACCAGATAATGATCCCAAGCACACTGCTTTGAACGTTAGACTCTGGCTGTTGTATAACTGTCCTGAAATAATAAAAACACCACCACAATCTCCTGACTTAAATCCCATAGAGAATATTTGGCAATAATTGGAATCAAGAATTCGCAAACACACCATTTCTTCAAAACAACAATTAAAATCGGTGCTTCAAGAAGAATGGGGTAAAATCACTCCAGAAATCACAGAAAAATTAGTCACATCCATCCCAAGAAGATTAAATCATGTTTAAAAAGTAAAAGGAAATCCAACAAAATATTAAAACCTTTTAAAAAGTAAAATTTTTGGATAAATATTTGATGGGAAAATTAAGTGTCCCATCACTTATGTGAGCCATTTTTTTGCTCCTTTCTAAATAACTGTATAATTTATTAAATTTATTTTAATATTTTGACAAAATGTATGTAATGTAATAATCGTTACTAACTTTAAATATAAAACACACCCCAAAATTTTTTGTACATGTTTATTTATTTATTTTATTACATTTTCCTTTTGTAAAGCACAAGTGTCCCAGCACTTTTGTGAGACACTGTTTATCGAAAACAGTTCGTGGAAAGCGTTAACCATTAATTTCGAAGAAAAGCAACACAAGATGCTAACAGGATCTTAGCAAGAACCGTTGACTGGGTGGAGCGTCAAAAATCCGCAGTTCGCAATCCAAAGGTCTCTTCTCTCTCTCAAATCTCTTCTCTTCCAAAACAAGACCTGCTGTTCATCGCTGTCCAAAGGCTGCCTCCTTAATCTCTATTCATTCACGCCAGTTCTCTATCGGCTTATCATCCAGCAAAAATTTCACTCAATTGTGGCACCAGAGTGGCGTGAGACTGGCTATCAATGGCGCGTCTTAGCAATTGAATGCTCTGGAATATGTGTCAGTGATATTCCTATACAAAGGGATCACTCGGCATCTAGCTGATGGGCGCACCTTTCCTTTGAAGAAGCGACAGGTTTCATCCTCGCAATGAACTTCACTAGTGGTCTAATTACCAGATGCTAACAGTCGAGATTCACCCTATCGATTTCTGGCGGCTTTTAACAATGGAGGGCGTTAACCGATGCTGGATAGTTGTCGGGAGATGCCGCTAATCGTGAATGGGACAGGGGAATGGTACAAAGCATAGAGTGTTGTTATGTTTCTCTAAAAGTTGTAACTTAAGTATGTATATGCGCGCGTGTGCTTATGTGTGTGTGTGTATGCGTGTACGTGCATCAAATTCAACGCAGATATACTTTAAAAGTTAAAAGTGTGCACTTCCAAATATTTGTGAAATTTTGATTCAAAATATTTTTAAACTTTTGCTGTGTCTACAACCTGACGTTTCAAAATAATGTATGCACTAGACTGGATTTCACATTATTGTAAAATTTTAGAATACTTTGCTTTAACTAAGCTTATTCAGTCACTATTTCCCACCTGAAATTTAAAAATTCGATGTGTACAAAATTCCACTCAGATTTACAATTTTAACTACAAAACTAATTACATGTCTAATTTCGTTGTTTTAATTTATTGAATTTTGAGGTTATTAGGTTCACGTATATGTATAATGAAATATGTACATGGACCACTTGTTCATAAATTTAATATGGATCTTCAATTCTAATGATAAATCTTCGTATAAATTTCATCATTACTTAGTTCTGCATATTATTGAATTATAGTGTTCACATGTATACGCACAAACATACGTTTCCTTTCCACGGCATTCCTCCAAATTTTAATAAAAATGTAAACCTGAATGTTAAGACAATATACCAAGTTTCATTCTTTTAGATCATTAGTTTTTTCCGTTATTCTGTCCATAGAGAGACAGCGCAAACACATAATTCTAAATATATATTTTTGGGGCTTACAGCAATCTGAAACGAGAAGATTCAAAATCACAATATCGTACTTTTTGGTCATTAAAATATTTTTTTCGGCACTTTTTCATGCGAGAAACAAATACAGGGTGATCAGCGAATGAACTCTGATTTCAAAATTAAATATCTCTACAAAAAAGATCAATAGAATTATGCGGTAAACTGTACGTTTATTAGCAAAAATGTAAAAATAGTGTACAAAAGTTAGAAAATTTAGTTACAAAACTTGTTAACAGATGGAGCTCTGTGGTGAAAACTCTTTTTCTGAAAGGAATCTTTAAAAAACAACAATGAAGTGATGCGGTCTTTGCAATCAAAATACAATTTTTTCAAAATGTTCACCGTTCGTAACATTGAGGTGGCTTAATCGAACGATGAAATTTGACATCACGTCTTGCAATGTCTCAATGGAAATGGAATCACATGCAACACCAATCAACGTTTCAAGCTCATCTAGAGTGACGAGATTGTTTCTATAGGCAGTGTCTTTCAATGCTCCCCACAGAAAGAAGTGGCAAGGAGTCAGATCGGGAGTCATTTTTTTATTTTTGACGTCACGCTGAAAGCGTCTATGGGCATTGTGATTAGAGCGCCATCTGTTAACGATTTTTGCAACTAAATTTTCTCAACTTTTGCAGAGCATTTTTACAGTTTTGCTAATAAAAGTACAGTTTACCGCATAATTCTATCGATCTTTGTTGAAAAAAGTATTTAATTTTGAAAGCAGGGCTTATTCGCTGATCACCCTGTATATTTCTATAATAAATAAGTTTCAGTAATTAAACCATAACTGGGGATATGTGGTATGTCAGAGCGCAAAAGATAAACTTTCGTTCACCCCTATTTATTTCTATATCAGTTGAATGGATTGAACCCGTAACTTCCTGCTTCGTCACCTTCTCTACACGCGCATTTTCTAATCGATTTCAGCGGATTCTTTTAAAAATATTTCAGCTCTTTCTATGTAAGAAGTTTGTAAGATCATATCCATCTTTTAGTTTCCAGAATTATCTGGGCCTGGCTAAGGCAGGGGCATACGAGGCAGTTGCCCCGGTCCCCCACATCAGAGGGAACATCGAAATCGAAAAGTACTATAGAAAATTTCTATGAACGGTCCTTTATTACTAAAGTAGTGAAGTAGGTGAGACCTAAAGAACTTTTTACTCTGGGCTCCAATTAGGCTAAGTTAGGCCCTGAGTATTATACAAAGCTTACCAAGAGGCAGAAAAATTCGGTACTCGAAATATTATACAACCCACTGATCCCCGTATGAAACATTTCTCCAGAGATTTTTCAAAAAAGCAGAAAAAGATTTGAAAATTATGAAGATAAAGATAATAGTAGAGAAGATCTCTTTCAATAAAAATTCGTATTCGACTAAATCGGATATCTATGATCAAATTTTATTAATATAACTTTTTTCTAGTCATAATCTTTTTTGGAAAAATTACTACATGCATTAATATATCAAGAGAAATATCTACAAGTATCTGTTTACGTGTACTTAATCTGATATTTGAAATGCTCTCGAAAGTCGTGCCACGAATGTTTGCAAGTTTCTACGTAGAAATGATGACGATACAAAAAAGGGTCGATATTACACCTTTTCAATTTTTTATTCATAAAATTATTGAATTTTTCATTATATTGTAAACTATCCACCTTTGTATACTGGAGAAGTCAATATGATTTAGAAAGTAATATAAGTAAAGAAAGTTTTTTTAAGAATATTATTAGTTATAACACAAATAAATTAGAGAAGAAAATGTATGTTTAAACGCAATTACATTTTTCCATGATAATGTATTTTGAAAAATTTCTAATACGCATTTATATATCAATAAAAATATCGGCAGAATATATTGGCTGATTTTCATACAAATACTTTTATTAGAAAAGTTAATTTGAGTGTAAAAAAATGTGGCCTCACAGACAGCATCTCCTGAGTTAAGGTTTAAATTCTTTTATCAAGAAAACAATTTTCTTAAAATTTACTTGAGTTGAAAAAGGTCAAAACTAAAAATATTTTTTTTCCAGTTTCGTTTAGCGAAAGTTTTCAAAATTCGTTTTATTTATTAGACTAATTTCTAAATGCTAGAAAACCACACTTAACACCAAATATAAGGCTGAAACCCTTAACGGTTTCCTACATTTAAGTGCGAATATATCTTTCGCAACAATGCAGGTAATAAAAAGGGCGAGACATTCCCCTCCTACCAGAAAAGAAAAACTTGACGAAAAGGGCCGGTGCGTAAGAAAAACCAGAAAGCCCTCGAGTAACATTTGAAGTGTTAATGCGCCTGGGCTACAAAGTGGGGGCGTCCCAGAAAAAGGTTATTGATTGTTTTGCGCGCGGCTTTTACTGTCTGTTATAGATAGAGCAAAACAATCAACTTTTTTACGTTACGGTACATAAAACTCGAACTGATTGATTGCCTTTTGAACTGATTTTGGGATTTTTTCCCCCTTGCCTGAGATCCGCAGACGATTTTTCTTTTTTCTTTTTTCTTTTTTCCCGCAGACGATTACTTTTCTATGCCATTTTTTTTCCAGTAAAAAGAGGAGTATTTTTGTCGGCTTTTATCTCCTGTATTTCGAATTTTACGGTAACTGCCGCTGTCGGGATTTATCCGAGTTCCGCAATATGTGGTTTGCTTTTGTTGACTTTTACTATCGTGTTTCCAAGAATTTAAGGGAATGTTAAACTATTTTACTTGAATTGGAAAGTATTTAGGTTTTAAAATTTAATGTAGTTCATGAATTGAAATAGAAAAGAAAAGTTGAGCGTCATTATAACCTCAATTATGTAGCATAACTTGCAACTGTTTTTTATGTTTTAAAGTGAAATTTAATAATGGTTTGCTTTTTTTATGTTTTAGATGGTTTTATTTAATTTCTATTTTGTTTGTAAAAATATAATTGTGTAATTACCTTTCTTAACTTTCTATTCTTGGTCGAAAGAATTTACCTTTTTTTTCTCCCTAACTTTTTTAACTAAATAAATTTTATATTCAAATGTTTTTACAATAATGATAATTTAAGGATGAATATTTTCCTTATTGCCAGCGGGATTGCGATATAATTTTCTGATCATTAAATTTAGTATGTAACAATGCAGTTTATTAAAGTTAATAGAGAGCTTATATTTTAAATTTCTCTGATATCAAGTACAATAATGCTAAAAAATATTGAGAATTTTATTATTCCAAACATGTAAGTTTCCTCATTTTAAAAGAAAACAGAAATATGTGTAACTGATTCTAAATAACTCAAAAATGAAAATTTGCACAATCTCCTTCTGTCTTCTGTTAAAATTTTTAACCATTATCATGTTGCTACTTTTATAATTAAAAAAACTCCACATTATTTTTCCATCTTTATTTTGAAATTTCCAAATTAAATTACGTGCAATATAATTTTACTTTTAGAATAGACCCATTAGGTTAGTTTTAAATCAAGTAATTAAAAGTGCATTGGCATTATTGTAAAAATTAACCGTTTTGAAAGTCTCCGAATCAATATAAAAGAATTTTTTTAAATTTATATTTTGAATTAAACATCTGATAAATGAAAAAATATTTTCCACTATTCATTTCTTCGTAATAATATTTTAGTCGAAATTCAAGTGCAGCCAAACACGGACTGTAAAGATTAATTGCGACCACTTCCAATCTAAATAACATAAAGAACATACCTATATCATTAATTCCTAATTTTTCAATAAAACAATAGCTTAAAATTTTTAATAAATTACACAACAAAAATTGTTTTGAAAAATAAAAATTCAAAAAATATCAGTATAAGAAATGTTATAGTTCTCATTCAGTGATTCAGTTATGTAGAATAAACTCAATATTATTATTTAAATAATTACCTTACAATTTGACGCATTACTCTACAGGAAGAATCTGATAAAAGAAATTCAATTTCTGAAATGATAATAATAATAAATACACGATAAGCTTTCTTTACTAACTTTCTTCATAACATTAACGCATAAAAATGATCCTTAATGATATTATAGTTACAACTCTTAAATGAGTTACTTTAACAAAAAATTAATTTAAACATTTCCAAATATAAATGCTTGTCATAAAATTAAAAATAAAATTGAAAAAAGTACTTATCTGTGATTAGATTAAGCGCTAATTTTTTCCTAATTTCCTTCAAAATTGAATTTTTTCCCCAAAGAAATTTCTAATGGAAAAAAAATTATTTCGATGTTTACGCTAATGTGATCGTGAACTACTCTTTTTTTGTTATATTTCGTCTTTAAATATAACTGAATTCTTGCAAACCGTAGTATTAATAAAGTCGTAAAAAATGCTTCCTTTAGGCATTTCAGTAATAAGTATGAAAAACAAGCTCATCTATTTTGTTAAAATAATAAATAGGAAAGGAAAACGAGAGTACTTTCTTATTCCTCTTTTTTTTCAGTTAAAGCTATTTTTATTTTGCTCGTTTCCTACAAATGTGCGTTTTATTTATGTCTCTTTACTAAAAGTAAAAAAAAACCCGACAAAGTTACTTATCCTCAGTACAGATGAATAATATGGTTTTATTTTTAAAGGAATGAACTTGAAGTTAATTTCCCACTTTGTTAGCTGTCTTATAAAAATAGATCTGACACTTTCATGGTCAGAAGGGTTTTTAAAATTCCACAATTTCAAAGAGAGTTTTTCTATAGAAAACAAATAATATAAAAAACCAGGATTAGAAATTAGCATAATATTATTAAAAAAGGAACAATTTTCATTATTCTTAATAAATAAAAGATTCATTAACATTTTAGTTACCATATTATTTAATCACTAGCCGCCTTTGGCGACCAGCTGGTTCGCCATGAGTAATGCGTTCTAAAATTTTCAATTAAATCACATATTCATTAGCCTTGATGTAATTTCTGGCATTGATTGGCCTGAAATTAATATTTTCTTTAAGATGATGGACGGAAAGTTCTAAAAGAACGCTTTTTCCTAATAATATTCTTTAACTTTATAAATCAGTCAGTTTAGAAGACTGATTGATGTAGCAACTTTTATTTAAAATATTAATAAAAATATTTTGTAAAATATGGCTCACAGAGTAAAGTATGAAGAAATCTAAAACTCATAATTCCTCAATGCATAATTGGATTCGAGCCACATAAAATGCCACATAAATTCAATCAGGTTTATCGTAAATAAAGAAGATTTATTGAATTAATGATATAGATATTGCAAACGATCATAGAATCCTTTGCTTTGCATTTATTTTTTTAGAAAATATCACATTTTATATTTCTTTTATTTTATCCAGTCACGAGCTAAAAGTTGCATTTCTTTAGATTTTTGGGGGATGGTAGTTTTTTTTATTCGAACTTCCGGCATTCTTTTATTTTATCCAGTCACGTACTAAAAACATGGTTAAAATATTTCTTTAAAAATTCGTTAAAAATAGAATCTTACGCTATAAATTAAAAAAACTGATACCGTTAGAAAGCTAGTTTTTTAATCTTTAAATGGATATAAAAATCATGTTTGTGCAATATTATTTTCAGAAATTATAGCGGAAAAACGTCGAAATTTCGCTTAAATTTTTCATTAATTCAAATTGCAATTAAAAATTCGAAAAAAAGGCTCCGAGGTGAACATTCCCGACCTCCAAGGTATACATGTACCAAATTTAGTAGCTGTAGGTCCAAAGGTCTGGCCTGTAGAGCGCCAACACACACACACACACACATTGAGCTTTATTATAAGTATAGATTATGCTTTTATTTGTATTGAAAAAGTATATGGATATCTTAAAGTATATATTTTTATATATAAGCATTTTATTAATTCAAAAAAAGATTAAATAATAAATACTAACTTTCCCGTTCTTGAATTTGTTGAAATATTGCTACTGTTATAACAGTAATTCATTTCTTTAAAACATATTGGAAAGAATTTCATCAAGAAATTTGCAATAATATATAATTTGATAAAAATGTACTAGATGAGCAGTTGGAAAATTCTATGGCTTATTCAAATCCTAACTTCTACAAAGTATCTGATAATAATGCAACAGAGACAAACACTGTAGAGTTGTCATATAAAACGAAGACTATCCTTTTATCCAAGGATAATAATAGTATTATTCATCCATCTTTTAAGGCCTTTAAAACATTCAAGAACATTCATCAGCATGCATGAAATTTCTCAAACAAATCATCCCAATTCTCGAACATTCCAAATTATAATTGGACTATTTTCGAGTTTTCATCCGCTTCAGTCTGAACGCAATTAGAGTCGAACACATCTGGAGCAGAAATTTTGAGATGTTGTATTCTCTTCTGAAACTATTTAGTAATGATGCCAATAATCTTTCAGAAATATTACAACTAGATAATGACTTTGTTCGAAACAATTTCTGTACATGATTTAGCAAAAGCAGAGAGAGACTGATCATTAGACCTTTGTTCCATTTACAATCAATTTCGATTCTAAAGATTTATTCGTTTCTTTATAAATATTAATACTGGAGATGTTTGTAGCTTCGCCTCTAAATAAAATGGATTTAGTAGAATTTGACCATGTTCAAATATAATAAACCGAAACATTTGCATCCATTATATTCGAAAAAGTATTGATAAATAGAAATGGCAACTGATTTTTAATTGATTTTACAAAAAAACATAAAAAGGATGGCTTTTATTATCCTTTACGTGTATACTTATCGTTTCAAATATTTAAAAAAAAACCTTATGACGACTTTCTGTTTTAAATTTTAGTCCAAAAATTTTATTAATATTAATTTTAATTAATTTTTTGTATTTCTTTGATTTTAATAAAAACTATTGAAATAAATATTCCGATTCCATTTCCAAAATCTTTTATTCAGTTTATAATTCCATATTCTGTCCTACCTGATAAATATGCAAAAAAATTTCAAATCACACATTTTTCATTTCCGCTCTTGGAACGTGGATTTAGCACAGGGTTATTATAAGAATAGCACATGCTCACAAAGAATGGAGATTTCAAAATGTTAATTATATTTTAATTAATATTTACTCATAATACTGATGAGTTAGTGCGTGCATTCGTGAATGTGTGCTCTACAAACAACGTTTTTGATTCACTGCTTCCAATCGACTGCATATATATTTTAGAGAGCGAAATGTCCTTTTGAAATTTTAATTATAATTTTAACTTAGAAGAGTCTGGTGCTTTCCTATAATCCGAAAAAAATACAGTACAAAAAGATTTTTACATCATCTTAACATTCAAAAAATTATTTTTACAATGATACCAGTTTTTTGACATGCTAAGTTTTTGTTCTAAATTTAAAAATTTTTTAAAAAGTTAAAATTAAGCACGTTTTTTAACAATAATACAAGATAATAAGAATTCTGAACAAATATTAATTTTATCACGAAATAATAATACAAACATAAGAATTCTGGAAGAATAGTAAAGCTATTAATAAAAGTCACTATTACATTTGAAAACTATTTTTTATTTTTGTTTAACTATCCGTATTGCTACCAATATTAACACAAAATAATAATAATAAGTGTAAAATAGCAAAATCAGAATTTATATTTAACACAAACCCTTTTTGGTAAAGAAAATTTCAGGAAAACAAACGACATACTTATTTAATTCTAAGAAAAATTGTAAAAGTTTTAAATTCGTACTTAAAACACATCATTCATAAATTGACAAATTCCCACATTTAAATAGTTTTAGAGTAGAAATTATATTATATTGTTAAAAGATTTCAAATTTCAGAGTGTATTCAATTTCAAAGAATTTTTGAGAAGCTGTCAGAAAATAAGGCAAATCTATACTTATAATAAAGCTCAATGTGTGTGTGTGTGTGCGTGTGTGTGCGTGTGTGTGTGTGTGTGTGTGTGTGTGTGTGTGTGTGTGTGTGTGTGTGTGTGTGTGTGTGTGTGTGTGTGTGTGGGTGTGTGTGTGTGTGTGTGTGTGTGTGTGTGTGTGTGTGTGTGTGTGTGTGTGTGTGTGTGTGTGTGTTGGCGCTCTACAGGCCAGACCGTTGGACCTACAGCTACCAAATTTGGTGCACGTATACCTTGGAGGTCGAGAATGTGCACCTCGGAGCCCTTTTTTGAATTTTTAATTAGAATTTGAATTAACTAAAATTTAAGTGAAATTTCGACGTTTTTCCGCTATAACTTTCGAAATTATTATCGGACAAACATGATTTTAACATCAATTTAAAGATTAAAAAAAAATAGCTTTCTAATGGTATCAGTGTTTTAATGTATAACTCAAGCTTCTATTTTTAACGAATTTTTAAAGAAATATTTTAACCGTTTTTTTAGCACGTGACTGGATAAAATAAAATAAAACAATGGCGGAAGTTCAAATAAAAAAAACCACAACTATCATCATAAATCAAATCTAAAGAAATACAACTTTCAGCACGTGACTGGATAAAATAACATAAATATAAAATGTGATATCTTTAAAAAAATAAATGCAAGGCAAAGGATTCTAAGAAATCGTTTGCAATATTTATATCATTAATTCCATAAATTATCTTTATTTACTGAAAACCTGATTGAATTTAGACAGGATATGTATTGAAATCCCGACTTAATGGCATATTTCTATAATCTTTTTCAATATCTGTATCATTAATTCAATAATTTTTTTCCTTTTTTCGCTTTCTTTAAAAAACATATTTAACATTTTGGCAATATCACCGAAAAAAAAACATTTTTAATATTTTGGAAGCATAATCGATAAATTATTAGAGCTTTAAACTCAAAAAGTTTTTCCGAATAAAGTTACCGACTCTTTAGCAACTAATAACTGAATCTTTTAACTTAAACTATTTCTTAAATTTTGTCTAAAAAATATATGATTTAATTGGAAATTTTAGAACGCATAACTCATGGCGAACCAGCTGGTCGCCAAAGGCGGCTAGTATACAATAAACTGAACACAACGGAGTAGTTTCTATAATAGAATGAATTACATATTTACTTTAAATTAATTTATTTTAAAATAATATAATTTAACACTATATTTAGGACATTATAAAAGCACATTTACTTAAAATATTTAATCTAAAATTGCAGTGATCATAATTCCTGTAGAGCCTGCAGGCAATTAATTTTAAACAGATTGAAGCTTTATTTTTTATTAATAACTTCAAAGCGTATTATTACACGAAAAACATGCTTACGTCATTTAAATGTACAAATTTGGAGCACGTTTTCGTTCCAATCTCCTAATTGTTTTCGAAATTTAATGAACTTTTAAATACATTTAAAGCAATGTCACAACAACACTTAGAATGGTTTGCCGCAATATTACAGGCGTGGATATCCATATAGTGGCAACTTCAGACAATTTTTTATGCTCACATTATAACAGCAATACAATAAAGAATATTTTTTTAAAAAATAACATTAAGAGAAATAAATCAAACCTAAACCATGAACTATTATGTTTTAACTTTTACGCATTTATACTTATAAACAATTTGTATATTGCATTTTACTAAATATATAAAAGGACTTAAGGTTCGAAGTTATAAGTTATTTATTTTTAATCAATTATTATCAATTATTTCTCTTTATACACAATAGAAATTGTGTTCTTCCAAAACTTTCAATTATGAACATTTTTCAAAACAGTTGATAAAAAATTTCAGCATATTTCATCATTTTTTTTTTGCAAAAAAAATCATTTATTGAATTACTTTTCATATTAAATCAGAAAATTCAACTAACAATGATAAAAATTCATCAGTTCCCACTTAAAGTCGACTAATAAAACAAATGAATAGTAAAAAGGTAATGCGCAAAATATTTCCTACCAAAAATGCTCATCCCTTCATAATGGAGAATGCAATCTCAAGTGAAAGAACACCTTAAAAAAATAAGCATAATTATTTTGCTTTTCTCTAGAGATCTTAGTAAGAATTTTATAATACATTTTCAGAACAATAAATTATGTCTGGGATTTAACAGATTAAAAGTTGCAGACAGCAATTAAAACGAGAAGAAGGGCTTCTCATTTATAGGATGGAATGCATTTTCTTCTATACTCGATGCAAGTTGAAGTAAATTGCCTTCTTTTGAGCATACTATTTAATATGATAGCCTTTAACTGACAGAACCTTAAATGAAAATTCTTCTTCGTAAATTATTTCCTATTTAGATAAGGAGAAATTTTGCTTCTGTGCTTTTTTAAAACGGGGGAAATGGTGTTTCTAATTGCTTTGAAAATATAGAAAAGTTTTAGTAGTGAAAATAAAATTAAATAATTTATTGTATACAGATCAATACAATTTAAAATTTAATATATGGATTAAAAATTTTAAAAAATACATTATTTTTAAATAATAATATAAATCGTTAACTTCCTTAAATGAATTCATCCAAATTAATTAAAATGTTATTAAAATTACAATCTCTGTCTCAAATTAGTTGGATATTTATAAATAAATAAATATTCATGACGATTGCATTTGAAAATTAATAACAATCGATTTTTGCTTTTATTTTTCAAGAAATGAATTTTGATTCCAACATTATTATTATCATTTTCGAAAAGTACATAGTATAAACTACATTCTTATAGGAATGTTTTAAAATCCCTAACGTACGTTTCTAAAACAATTTTTCTAAAAATTTAAGGAAAAAAATTGGGTCTCCCCTCAAAAATAGGGGACAGTTAATTGAATATTTTCTAGGAAATTTAATAAATTTTAATTTTAGTATTTTCCTTTCCTGATGTTGACAAAAATATTGTTGCTGTTTAAAATTAGTATTGTTTCTTCAATAAATCAGTTAATTTGTAGTAATAAAATATTGTTTCCATTCGACTCAAAGCACTCTCATAATTCACAAGTTTTTATGAGGCTAAATTTCTTACACTAAATTTATTTGTTTGGCAAAATAATGTGAAATGCATTTTCTCTCAACATCGAAATTCTCATTGCTTCAAATTCATTAAGGTATGTGACTATAAACTCAGTAAAAAGTTTGAAAAATGTTGGAAAATAATTGCGTTTTTGAATACTTACATAAAAAAAAATTGCAAAAAACTTTTAAAACAAGAATATAAAAAAATAAAAATATCACTTAAATGGCAATTTTTTTAAATTGAAAAATGTGCTCTTTTGGATAAATCTTCTACTTTAGGAATTTTTCTAATGATTTGCTTAAACTTTTACATATAACTTAAGGAATATATTATCTAGATCCTAAACTAAAAAATGTGATTCATTTCTATTTATTCCTAAAATATTGGTGGTTATCTGATAAATAACACAAAATTTTTATTTTTTTCACATTGCAAAGCACTAAAACAAATATAAACATTCATGACTTATTAGATTACTTTTCCTCCAATTCAATAATTGCAAATTATGAAATTATTAGGACAAATTTGAATAAGAAATATGCATTAGATTTTATTTGATGAAATGCTTTGTAAGAAAACTCTATCATATTCTATATTTGAGATAATAGCTTGTAAAGACGTAAAATAGAACTAAAACTATGTAAATGGAGTTAGAAAAATCAGTGCAACTTTCCAAAAAATAGATTTAGAAACAAAATTTTATATATTTTTATAAAGAAACCTGTTCAAACATTGAGAATATTAAATTTAAAAAAATTGTAGTTTCGTAAAATATTAACCTTTAAATGTATTCACATACTCAATAGTTCAATTGCTCTTGGACCTTACAATGTGTTCGCACAATTATTTAAAAGCAGTGTACATTTTTCAAGACACAATAAAGGTTTTTTTTAACAAAGTTCCTGTTATAATCTAAAAATATCGAAATTGCAACATTTTTAATCAATTAACAACAATTAACAAATCTATTTGTTATAAAATCCATCCGCTTCATTCCTTTTCTTTCTGAAAAATGATTTCTGTTCCCACTGAGGTCACTATTAACCTCGTTCTCGCCTGATATTTAAAAGAAAATCAAAAAGAATTACACGATAAGGGGAAAAAAACTAAAGCATTTTCAACTAAAAATGCGAATCATTTACTTAATTGGGAATATAAGTTTCGGTGGAAGAACATCTCGAATAAAAGAGAAAGCCGCCGCTTTCTTTTTAGCCATTTACTCGAGTACGCATTTTATGCTATTAAGCCAGAATAAAGAATTACTTACAGATGGAATTCTACAAATTAAAAGTTAAAAACGGCGATGAAAGCTGAAAATAACGATACACTTTAAAAGATTTAAAGCCTTTTTTTTTCTATTTTCATTCAGCGTTAAATTTAATTCCTTTTTTTCTAGCAACTCCATTAAATATGAGAAAGATGATCGAAGTTGAAATTATATTTATTTAAAAGAAATGAAATTTGGGATTCTAATGTGAAGTATTTTAAAGTTGCATCTACTTTTTTAAATTTAGAAGAAATGTTGTAAATACATGAATATTTTAAAAGGAATAAGACAAATACTGTGGAGTAAAAAAGGTAGGGAAAAAGAGAATAATCTCGAACACCAATCTTACAAAGATATCATAAAAATAAAATTTTTGAGAATTTACTTCACATTTGAATGGCAATTCTGACAAAGGACTGAAAAAATAAAATTGTGCAGCAACTACACAAAGACAGGAATTTGTAATACTTTTCTGATATCATCTACCTTTCACAAATTGTACAGTGGAACGAATATATTTTCGACTACTCATGATCTCTGTAAAAATGTGAGTAATAGTTCTCAAACTTCAAAGGAAAAAATATCGTTATTTTTATTTATTTATTTATCGATGCTCATTTCTTAATAAATAACTAAATAAAGATTTTGGTTTTAAAAATGCCACTAGATTGTAGTATTAATACAACGAGCTAAATAAATTATACTATATATTTATAAACAAAAAAATGAAAATCTCTCTATTCCTCAATAATAAATAACACTTGGAGAATAATTAGACTCTCGTCGAATTTTAAACCCGAAATTTGCACTAGGAAGATTTTCTTAATACTAACTTATTCTTCCCAGCCTTCTTTACTAGAAGTACTTCGTGTTAAATAACAGAGTGAATGGTCTCCTGAAAATGTTCTCGTGTATTTTCTAATAAAGGTTTTATCCCTGATAACACCTTGTAGAGCAGTGGCATATAATAGTTACGAAATATTAATCCTTTGACACGAATTTAGCATTTTTATTGAATCTATCGTTCAACCTGAGTTATTTTGCAATTAATTAATAGTATATTGTTAATAGTGTTCAAAAAACATAATTGTGTTTTTGACGCGTTTCTTTCAACCTACGTACATTAAAATATGACTCAAAATTGCATTTGAAGTCAGAAAGTCACATACCAAATTCAATATATTTAATTCATTGCGTCTTTGAGTTATCACTTTATGTGTTTATTTTCATATATCTAAAAGCTTAATCCGACAGATTCTCGATTTTTTTGTCATATTTGAAAGACTTTAGACTATAGATGTTAATTCTGTTTAATTGCCTAGCTCTCTTCGTTTTGCTATTATGTGTTAAATTATATTTGAATAACTGAACAGATAAACCGGATCTAACCCAAAATTTGCCAGAAAATGGCAAATCTGACAGGAAGAATGTATACTGTCTTTGTCTAAGGCAGACAGACAGATGGATGGAAAAGCATTTCCTAAAGATATGTTTTTTGAATTTTTGGAGGTCTAAAGTTCTATCAAAATTTCGACTTTGAATTTGTCAATGATTATTATACTATATAAACGAGAAAGTTTAAAACATGAGTTGTGCATCTGTAGTATTACAATGCGGGCAATTGTAGCAACTAGATAATGTGCGAGTTCTGATAGTTTTCTTTAAATAATGAATGCAGTTTTGTAAAATCTTTCATTTAAAAATTCCATAGAGATGAACAATTTTAGTGGTTTGTTAGAATAAAATATTCCTCAATTTAAAAAATGTGAATGAAATAGGTTTAATTCATCTGTAAAATGAGCCGTGATCTTATATAAGAATATTTAAAATTACAAACCAACAATTAAATCCTTTTAAATTACATTCAGACGTTTCCTTAACATTAATGACACTTTTTGCGTTGCCAGCAATAAAATAATTAATTTGATAAGAATTTTGTTTATATCATTCCGTTCCCTTATCTTAAACAACCAGGAAAACTAACTTTTCCGAAGAACCACATTAAGAACACTTCTTCGGAATGCACTGGGATAATATCGATAAAAGAGTCCCCAGTTCTTAATCACTATCGATTTGCAAACAAATCTACCCATTTACTTCTTTTTTTCATTTAAAAGAAACGAATCCAGTTAACTTGAAGATCACAACCGATCCGTTTCCCACCTAAGGTCCAATAGGAGAACAAAGGAATTCTGTAATGAAGGAAAGAGAAAAGATTCCAAACAGTTCCGACCAACAATGCGAATCCTGCGCTCTTCTTAATTGGGGATATAATTTTCAAGCAGAGAGCATCCAGAAGTAGAGGGGTGGATGCTTTCTCCCTACCTACCCCTTACGCATCAGAAAGAATTTTATATTGTTACGTCGGAACAATGAGTTACTTATGGCAAGAATTTTACAAATTAAAAGTTACAGACGGCAATTAAATCCAGAAGGAGGGTTCCGCTCCTATGGATTTAATACCATTTTTTTTTCATTACCATTCAGAGTTGAACTTAATTGCCCTCTTTTAAGGGCATTCTTTTAAGATGGTCTGTAATGGTATGAACCAAAACCAAAAAAAAATGCAGTTACTTTCTATTCGGTTAAGACTTATCTTCAATTATTTTCCATCTTTAAAATGTTGATTATGTTCATTAAATGAGATACGGAAAAAAATCCTTAAAATGCTTTTAAAGTTTAGACAATTTAAGAGAAAACAATTAAATGCATATTGAATGCAAATATATTTATAACATATGTTTTGCACCTTATTATAATTGCATTTAGAATTATCCTCAAAAAAGCAGTCATATATTATATATATCTCATCATATTAGTGAAATATTTAACTCTAAAGAAGTACATTTTCTGCATATTTAAAAAAATAAAATGATGAAGTTGCTTTTCTCGCCATGTTTCTGAAAGGTTTAGTTTTTAATAGCAACGCTTTTTATACATTAAAATCAAATAATGAATTAAAATTAAAAAATTGCATTTATCATCTTATATTGAAAAAATGTATACTTATTGAAAGTCCTGAAATTTTCAATAAAATTTAGGTAATATATTTTTTTAACTCAACAATCATATAAATGTTTTAATACTCGATAGCGTATATGATTATCTATATATCCACGCAAGAAATAAAAATACAATACAGCGGCATATTGTTGTGGGGTCGGAACAAATGCTTGCCATGAACCGAACAACATTTTTCAGCTTTTCTAATCATGTGCTGCCTATTGGTCATCTTATAACTGGCTGGGTGTAAAGACACCTTTATATGAAGTAAAATTCAAGATTAAATAAAAAATTAAATGCATTTTTAATTCAAATGATTTCCATAAGCCATCTTCTGGAGGACAATAATATTTATGGGGATAAAATGCCGAACCAGTATTTCAAGGAATAATACTCAAAATATAAATCAGAGAAATCAAACATTAAATAACTCCGATCAAAAAAGAAAAATAATTATTATACACATGTATTCACAATGGAAAACATTTAATATTTCAGAAAACACTAAAGCCCCGAACCAGGAAAACTTCCACAAATTACCACAAACTTTGGTTATTTCTATGCATATAAAGTAATTAAAGATTCTGCACGCTGTAATTTACATGCAGCTGTTGTCATTAAAAGGCATTCAGAGAAAAGCGCAGCACTTGGGAATTTCGTTACCGAATTCCTGCGAGCCACAAATACTAGGACAAGACTATCATTCATTATCGGTTATCAATGATCGGAATGAACTTCTAAACGCAAAGCAATTATTCGATAACGATTCAAGAGACATCGGGGGAATAACAAATCGATAAGAGCAACTCTTTCGGAAGGAAGCTGTGCCGAACTTCCTGAACTTGGTTCCTTCCGGAAGAATTGGAAATTGAAGCATTCCGGAATCCTTTGGGGGTAATAATTATAATTTTTTTCAGAAAAATCAATCATCGAATAGCTAGCTATAAGAGATAGTTTATTCAAATTTGTTAGGTTTCTCTATGTAGCTAAAAGAAATCGGCATATTTTGAGACTAAAAATTAATTTTTTTAAATTAGAAAATATGATATAAGCTTTCAAAAAATGAAATTATCATTTTATATATTTATTTACAAAGTAATAAGAAGATTAGTAAAGGCAAGCATGACACCAAAAAGTACTGTTCAGAAATACCAATTATAATAATTTAAAAATGAGATACATATTCCTGAGTTTGTTTTCAATTTAACACTAATTTATTAACAATAATACCTAAATCTCAACGGGAGTAGTCAACCCGAAACTTTCTCGCATGCTATCCAATAAACATATGATCCTCTATCCTCTGAATAAGTTGAAGAACATTTATCAAATCTGAGAGTACTTTGCCTGGTATTGCTGAATGATAGTTTCAAAATATATATTAGGTAAAAAAAGTTTGCGTAAGGAAGACAAAATAAAACTAAACAAGCATAATTTCAAATATTTGATGTTCATCTTTGTAAACTACTTATATATGGTTAAAACGATTCTTTGAAAGGAACTTTCAAAATAAATTTCTTTTTCTTACAAAACACAGTAAGTCTTCCACTAAGATAAATGTCGATAAGTCGAACAAAAAAATTCAGTATGCAGATTATTCCTTACATATTTTATTACAGACCGCAGTAATTATTCGAAGTTTGTTGGTATATCAGAGTTAAGAATACGACATAGCAACAGTTGTTTAGTTTCAATTTGCAACTGATAGTCTTAAAATGAAAGTTTCGAAAGCCATTCGACAATTAGTAATTTGGTTGCGGAAAGATAGATTATCTATGAAAAGTATAATTGAAATCACTAACAAACCAAAATCTGCATCGCAGGATATCATTGAAAGATACCAAAAAACTTCAAACATTTGAGGACAGAAACCAAAATTAAATCGCTGGAATAAAAGAAATATCATGCGTAAGGTACAAATGGGGATTGCAATACCGGTATACCGGATGTTGAATACCGATATTTTGAAACATTTGCACAATTTTGTAATACCGGTATTCACAAGTTTAAATATCATTTTTTCGGTATTTATTAGAATTTTTTTTTCAAATTAACTCCACTATATGTTCAGGGATTGCCACCATAGAAGAATAGCCTACGTTTTTGTTTTAATGTCTCATTAACGGGCGGAATTAATTAGACGCTTTTGCGCATGCGTCAAGATGGTTTTAATTCGACAAATAGGCTTAAGAGGAAAGATGAAAGAAGATATTTACATTTAATAATGAAGGTTCACGGTTTTATGAGACGTAGACATTACAACTGAAATATTATGTTTTTTAAGATAACAATGCAAAATATTATACTTCTACCATTGACTGAATGGTGTTATTTACATTCTTTTGTGATTTAAATAAATACGATGTTCCTCTTATTATTTGTGATTATTTATAAACAGAGATAATTTGTGAGTTAGAAATTATTTTTGTGATAGTTATACTCTCTAATAAAACTGGAAAATAAACCGAAGAAACGCCTATGTTTTCTTTCTTTTTCTAAAATTTATACTATATGTATTAAAACCGGTATTCCGGTATTAACACATGAAAGGCGGGAGTCATAGTACTATGATTTGATCCGCGTTACCTAGCATGCTTTCGTCAAGATCCCTAGTCTTTATTGCGTTAAGATCTAAAAATTACCGAATATCGGTATTGAACTTTTGTCCGATATTGCAATCCCAAGGTGCAAGGTAAACCACGGATTAGTGCACCTCAACTTGCAACTGATTTAATGGTAACACCTCAAATGTGAGAACTAATGTAATTAACCAAACACCCCTAAGTAGCACCTCAAACGGTGAGAAATTTCATAAAAAAAGATTATAAGGGACTTGTGGCCCTAAAAATCTCTTTATAAATCTCAGCAACAGAAAAAAGTTTCTAGAGTTTGCAAAAGAAGTATGTAAGCAAGTCTATCTTTTTAAGAATCAGCCATTATTAGTGATGAATAAGAATTGAATATCCATTTGTCAGATGGCTCAGTTATGATCTCGAGGAAACGAAAGCAGCGAATGTTAATTAAGATTTAAAATGGAACTGCGCACAATGGTAGATGGATCAAGGTATGGGACTGTGTAATCTATATTTTATAGAAGGAAATGCGGGTAGGTACATTTATCTTGGTATTCTAAAATAAAATGTTTTAGAAAGTGCAGGAAAACTGCTTTGGGGATTAACTTTACTCTTCAACAGGACAAGGATCCTAAACGCATCTCCATGATTTATCAAGTGTAGTATCTCTATCATGTTAAATAACAGATGCATAGATTTATCCAATTTTCCGATTTCAATCCTATAAAGCATTTAAGGGAAGAAATCAGTCGTGAACTAAAAAAAATATTATACAAAGAGCCTTATTGAAAGAGGAGCTATTCAGAACAACAAGAGCAAAATTTCTAAAGAAACAACAAAATTTCCGTAGGGAGCATACAACAATGCTTAAGAGAAGTAATTAATTCCAAAACAGGACCTACCCGATCATTAAATTTAAGTTGTTCAGCATGAAAAAGATCTTTCACGTAATATGTAAATACAGTACGAAACGATGTTTGTTCCTCATTAATAGCATTTTCTTTTTCACTTTCACGCGTTTAATTCTTTCCTTTATAACAATCATAAATAATAAGTGAAATGGCGTTAAACCAATTTCCAAATTTTTGTTTCAATATCAAAATATTTTGTGTCAAAAATTAAAGCTCCAGTAATCGTCATAGCTGCGCAGGGAAACTTTTTTCACTCACTGTAGGTTTTTGCCATTTTTACTGAATCTATCAAGAGTTTAATGGAAGATTTACTCCGAAATTTGACACTACATTTGCAAGTCATGGAATAACATTCTGAATTTCATTAAGTTATAACATTAAATGCATACAAAAGTATAGATCAATAGATTGGGTAACTGCACTATAACCAAAGAATTTTATTTTCTTACATACGTGAATTTTTGCAAAGTTTATACCTCTATAGGCTGCTTTTTATAATGAACGCCTAGAACATTGTCTCCCCTGGCAATTAAATTATTAATATGGTTGAAATTCGTTGATTTATATTTCATTTTATTAGTCTAGAATGAAGAAAAATATAAATTTTGTCTATTATAAATTAATTTGCTTGCAAATTAAAAACGTTATATGCCTTGAAATATTAATAGAAGGGAAACTGCTACCTAAAAAATAAATTTCAAAACTTGCAATTTTTTAAACTTAATTTTTAATAATGTCAAAGCCATGCAACTGAAAAGTTAATGGAAACAAAAAAATTATTTTTCATATCATCATAGCAATAAAAACCTTATTACAGATTTCACATCAAATTAAATTTTTTATAGATTGAGAAAATTAAAGATAAATTATTTAGATTGAAACTTATCTCAATAATAAAAGTATTTTTGAAATTGGGCGTAATATAATAATACTTTTGAAAAATAAAAACTTCAAAAACCATAGCTGATAAACATCTTACATTTTCTTAGTTTTTGAATAACGTATATCATAATTAATTTTTCGATTTTGAAATGTTGACTGTTACCTTTCTCTCGTGTTTCATTGTATTTCCACCAAATTTCTTCAACACTGGAAAAAAATTAAAGAATGTAAAAAACATAGACAAATATTCATCTGTATTTATTATTATGAATTTCCAAACCCTTTGAAACATCAAACATATTCTATAATAAACTACACTATAAAATATACTTAATTATAATCTTGTCTTTTCACAGCGGAAATTTCAATTATTTAATTTTTCTCAGTTTTACAAACAACTGCACTTTTGAAACCAAAGCATGTTATATCCGCAATACCAAAAATGCTTTCATAACTTAACTTTGCAACTTTCTATAATTAGAAATTAAACAATATGTCACTGTTATTTTAGTTAAATACTTCTAACCTCAAGACCTTTTCTTATATTAAAAAAAAACTCAAGGTGCATAAAATACATTCCTGAAGAAGGCAAAATTAGAGTCTTCCGTTCTAACCAGAACTCCTTAGGCTAATTCAATTTCCCTTTTCTGCTCAATTGCTGCAAAAATACACATTTCCTTAACTTCAGAAAAGAGAAATAAGCCAAATTACTCCCTGGGCTAAAAAAAACAACTGCTTACATTACTTCACGCATTAACGTATCAAAGAAAAAGTGGCTGAATCTCTATTAGGAGTAAAGATAATTCTCCTTTCGCGCACACACATACTCTCTTACTCTCTCTCTCTCTCTCTAGAGCATCCTTTTAGAGAAATGGGGACAGATAGCGCATTGGAAGGATGGAAGGGGGAGGGAGGGAAATTACTTCTAACAACATTTCGTGATTCGGGAAATAATGGGGGGTTATATTGGTTATTTTATTTCTATCCGACGCGTATGCCATTTATTAAAGAAAGTGAAATGTACGTCTGATGAGATTAACTGGGTGATATCGGAATTTTAACAACATGATGACAAGTGCAGCTGTTTTCTCCAATATTCTTGTTTATTTCTCTTGTAAATCCGTTATTAAAATAGTGGTAATTGGGTGAATAAACATTGAATGAATTCGAGATTGGTTTTTACTAATACAAAGCTTCATATCAGCTACTTCAATTTTTGAATTTCACAATAGAAAAAGAAAAAAATTGAATTTTCCACAATTAATACTATTTATTTTTTCATATTTCAATAATTTAATTTTTCATATTTGATATGAATATCAAAATAAATATGTAAGAACCAAATAAGAACAGAAATATTTGTTATGGATGACAAAAGAATAATTCTGTGCTTTCGTTTCTTTACTAAAACTTGAGAAACCGAGATAGGCCAAGGTGTTTATAAAGTGAAGATGATCTTTATAAGTTAGTAAATTGACAGATCCAGGAACAGACTTATGATTAAATAGATGCACACTCTCTACTAGAGGCTATTAAGACTACTTGACTGAGAGGGGATACAAGGCAGATCAATTTTAAAAACTTTATTTAACCAGGTGCCAAATAAATAACCCAGCAAAATTAATACAAATTAAATGAATTAAACAGTATTAGGATTATACTAACACTTTACCAAATACAACTCGAAAGGCTGTTACATATTTCTTTAAGTTATTTTAATTATTCAATTGCCGGCGTCCTGTCATAGGGGTAGCGTGTCTTCCCCTTGATCTGGGTCGGTTCTGGCATGGTTGTTTTTCTGTGTTATACATGTGAGTTAAATGAATGTGCTTCTCTGGAAAAAGGGATTGGGCAAGCGAATGTGAAGCACGAAGTAGTCAAGTCGTAACTCTTGGCCCAAACAAGAGACGCTCATTTCGGATTAAATCACTGACAGCTTTCTGACGAGCTTGTAAAGTTCCATAAGTAACAACAACAATAATTCGATTAGTTAGAAACATTGAACAACTGCTTTCCAACATTAAGCACAAACGTAGATCCCTGGCAATCTGATGTCACAACAGAATGATTAAAACGAAATATTTAAATATCACTTTTAACTAAATATTGTAAATTATTAATTAAAATAGAATCATTAAATATTACTAGGATTTCTTAAAATGTATTGCAATTGTGCATGTATTTCAAAATGTATATAGACGTAAATGTATTCCAAATGTAATCCAACATAGTTAATATGATTTGGTGGATAGGAATACTAAATAGTAATACATCAAATTTAATTAAATTAGTTTTAACCGAACTAAGCATTAACTAAACAAGGTCAAGATATATAAATTCCTAATCTTATTAACTTGTCTAATTAAATCAATATAAGCTTGAATAAATATTATCAATTTTTTCAATATAATTTAATTGAACGATTGATTGAGATATCGTCATCAGGAGTTACGATTTGGACCTTATATTAATATAATAACTGCGATATGTCGATAAACTCATGGATAAAATCAGCAAATAGTATTACATATCAAAATTGCACACCTGAATCAGAATTTGTAAGGGCTCATCACAAAGTTTTTTTGAATATATTAATTTAGTTGAACTTATATTTGTACTTATAACTTTAAATGAATTGTTTTCTGTTTCCCGAAGTCGAAACAAATAAAAAAAAAGCATCATATGTTTAAATATGTTTCAATTTTTTCTTTGCTTTTTGAGTTTAAAATAAAATAAACACACATTAATTTGATACATCTTGGGAAAAAATCTATTATTTAAGAACTTTCACTACAATTTTGTATTTAGTTTCTTATTGAATAGGTGTTTTGTTTCCCATTTTAAAATCGATGAATGAGAAAAATTATTAAATTACATCTTTAGATCATAAAATGTAGGTGATTTAACCCATGACTATCAAGGGAATTTTTGGACGAAATGGCTCATATTACCGCTGAATGTCAATTAATATTATGCCAAATTCACAGGTAATTTCTTTAAACTTTGAAAAAGAGATTAGTGATATTATAGTCCATTAATATTATAGAAATAGAACTAATTTCAGACAATTCTAATCCCATTTCATAATCCTTATCTCTTTTGGGATGTTTTTAATCCCTTTCAGATAACAAAAAAAGAAAATTGAGCTAGTACATCATATACAAATTTCCAATCCAACCAAAGTTTATTTTTAAAAAGGTCATGAACTCTTAGAAAAGGGCAAGTAACTTTAGACAGGGGAAATTAAAGTAATTATAATTTGAAGTGAACAAATAAAAAATTATAAAAATAAGTAACACATTTAGAAGAGGCTCTTAAAATACTCGCTACTATTTCGAGTTTTTGATTTCCATCGTTTGTCCAGCAGTTTAGTGAAAATATTCTGCACATCTAATTTCCTACGAATTATTGGGACTCTAATGAATTATAATATATGTAGGAAAAATTGTTTATCAAACTGAACTGATAAAACAAATATTTTTTTGAAATTTAAAGATGCTTTAAAATATGTTGTAGTTGTTACTGAATATGTCAGAGGCAAGCTCGCTGACGAAGTCTGTAGTTTAAGAGGAGTTTGTGCAGTAGTTTCTGAAGGTAAAAGCCCTGAGAAGCCAAGGGCAGAAGTTTGACGTCTTTCTCGTGTGAAGTTGATACTCACACAATCGCTTGCACAACCCCTTTTTACAAGGGAAAGGGGATAGGGCTGTTTCATACACCTCACAGATAGAACACAGGGGGAAGAACAACGATGCTCGAGCCAGAATTCGAACCCGGAGAAGACGCGCTACCCCCAAGCCAGTTTTAAAATATTTTCACCTAATAACAACTTCGACTGAAAACATGAGAATTCTGTATAAAGAAATGTAAGAAATAGAGTTGAAAAATTTTATAGAATTTTTTTTTCTCATGTACAAAGAAAACTTTTGTATTTGTCAGTAAATAAATAAATTCTCAAACTCGAGATCTTGACAAACCTCCACGTCTTAGACCTCTTGAATTTGAAAAACACATATTGGGAATAATGTTCGTCTAATTATGAAAACACCAATTTTCAAAAACACTTTGAAATAGGTTAGTAAAATTTAACATGTGGTATTTGCATCGAAATACTTTACTAATTACTATTTTTACTTAAATCAAATTATGAACAAAATTTAATCAGAGGAAGTCTAATAATTTAGAGCTCCTAATTTATAAATAATAAGCTAATTTCCGGTTACATAAAATAGTCTTTCTATTATTATTTTTATGAAAAGAATAAATAAAAAATCCTTTTGTGCCAAAATGCTGTTTCAATTAAATTAAATCATATGAAGAAAAAAGTGGTTGAAATCTGTATTCAACTGTTTATTTGCCGGCGTCTTGACGTAGGGGTGGAGGGTCCTCTCCGTGATCTGGCGTTCTGAATTCGAATCCATTTTATTCGAATCCATTTTCGGGCACGGTTGTTATTCTGTGTTCTACCTGTGAGGTGTGTGAATGTGCTCCCTTGTAAAAAGTTGTGTAAGCGAATGTAACACATGAAGTAACTAAGTCGTACTCTTAGTCCTAGTTGGCATTACTGAAAAAACAAGAGACGCCTCTCATTCAGCTTAAATCGCAAACAAATCTGCCTTGTGGGCCTGTAAACTGCCATAATTCATACATTTTATTAATCTGCATGATAAGTGAATATCTAAACATTGAATGTATGATCACTACTAATTCAGCAACTCTTTATTATTTGAAAACATGTTTCACATTTGAATGAGTATAGAAAACAATACCAGTCCAAACTTAAAATCTGATTGCCCCGAGTTGCGCGTTAGTATACTTCTTTTCTTGGCGATTCACTCATGATTTGTCCATGAGTTTGACACTTCCGCTTTCTCGCATACAAATTACACAAGAAGAAGGTATTGCAACCTCCGTACAAATGTAAACACACATAAATTTTAGATTTTTGCAAATTTCCACATACCGGAAATAAATAAGTCGTAAGAATATATTTAAAAAATTATGTCTGTATGTTATTTAAGACAAATATAGTTTATGGTATAGAGTTTTTACATCAAATTTGTAATTTTCTATCAAATTTTGTCGATATCCATTCAGAGGAGGTCTACCTACATCTGTTCGAAATAAAGTACAAAAGTCCGACCTAAGTTTAGAATAAGCACATTAATAGAAAACATGGAAAAGAACTAGCTGGATGAAATTTAGCACATAAATTTATATAAGGTTGGATTTGTATGAAATTTGAAGTTACGTTCGACAAGGTATTGGCCGTCAAGTAAGAAGGTCAATCATGTCATTACAAACAAGAAAATGCGACTGATTAAAAGTACATGATGACTGAAATGCATGAAATTTAGTAAAATTTTCTGACAATTGTAGTTTAGGTTACAATGGAAGAAAACAATCGAAATTCACATTTTTTTATTACTTGTACATTAAACGCATCCCGGCAATTAATTATACAAGATTTTAAGATAATACACCTTTTTGTATTTATCGTCCGCCATTGGCATGAAGATAATACACAAATGCATTTATGATAGATTATGTGCAAATTTTTTTGCGAGGAACCACACCCGCTGTTTATTGAACGTAAATAATTTAAAAAATAAGTTTCAAAATTTTTTCATTAGTTATTTTATCAATTTGAAAAAAGTTTGAAGAAGTTATCAATATTTTACAAAAGGAAAAAAAAATAATATTTTATTTAAATTTTTCTAATGTATTTGCAAATTTAAATGCTTGCTTAGATCTCTTTCATTATCAAATCATAAAATTCATAAGCTATTCACTGAAATTTTAGAACAATTTATTGATTAGCAAATTAAAAATTGACTACAATTAAAAAAATTTAAGTCCCCCAAAATTTTTATATTAATTTAATTGAACATTCTGAAATTAAAAAAAAAATAATTAAACCAACATATAAAAAACTAATTTGTAGAATAGTATTTAAAATATTGACATCATACTTGAAATAGTTGCAAAATTATTATATGCAAATAAAATTAAGCAAGGAATTATTTTTCTGCTGTATTTTTAAGATTACATGTAACGTTGATGTTTCTTGTAGAAATTCATGTGAGCCAATTTTTAATCTGGAAGGTATTTTGCACAAATAATTTGTAAGCGAAATTAAAATTTACAAACATTTAAAATCGCATATTTTAATAATAAATGCTTCATTACTATTTTAAATTATCTATACCATCATAACTCTGATTCTACTCTTTAAAGAGATACACCTTATGCTAAATTTCAGATGCATTAACATGAATTTTCAATGTCAGCATTTGTACAGAAGCAAAATAAACTTCATTTGTATTATTTTATTATTGATTTGTAAAATGAAAAAATGCAACAGAAAACGAGATAACTTTCACTTTTGACGTTTAGAGTGTACCAAGACAAAATACATATAAAACCTTTTGAATAAAGAAAGAACAATTATATACAGTTTCAAATTATTGCATACAACTGCAAAATTATATTAAAAATCAGAAGAGTTACGACTTCAATTAAATAGTAACATAATTTTCATTTATACTAATATAAGATGGTACTTAAATGGCATAATGATCTTGAAGAAAGATTGATAAGCATTCCATTACTATTACGACCTGTTATGGGTAATTTAGCGTGATTATGGGATTAAAGGCTCATAATTGCAAATGAACTCTCCACGTACTAGCCCGATCTTAAATCAAGTTCTTTTTTCTTTTTCTTTCTTCTTTTTTTTTGATAAAATAGATAAAATATGATGTTTTTGTTTACAATTATCCATTTATAATTCTGTCAAAATTATTTCCATCTAGAAAAAAGTTGTTTAAACTGTAATTTATAAGGTCAATAATCAGGATAATTTATAGCGATAAGTTTCATAATTTATGATGTAGTTCATCACTTTTATTATCTGTAAAAAATTTGAGATACAAAAGAGTCAATACATATTAATAATTGGCTAAGTAATGACATTTTCAAGATACTCAGTGCATTAAAAATGTTATTATCATTTAACATTTTATTTTTTACTTTCTTACATACAAAGAAAAATAAAAGAAACAATATCAATCGTCAAAAAATTTCAAATTCGGCTTTTTGATGAATCTACAGATTTAGACTTCCTGGAGTTAAAAAAAAATACATTTCTAAAATAACTTCCATTAGTCTGTGAATACTATAAATCACACTAAACTTGAATTAAATGGATAAAATTTGATAAAAGGATTTTACATCATATTTGTATATTTCTATCAAATTTTGAATAAAATCCTCTACAGAAAGTCTATTTGTCCCATCTGTCAGAATATAATTTAAAAAGAAGGGAAGATTTGGTACACCGATTTCATATTTAAACAGTTAACACCTATCAAATTGAGTGTTAAATCCGTCAAAGTGTTTAACATGCATCAGTCTGTAGTTACTAAACATACAAATGCGCAAACTTAAAAACAATAACTTAAATATATGAAATTCAGTATCTCTTTTGGTCTGGTGCTCTTTTTTCTACAGGTAGTCACATCTTGATTGCAACTGGTAAAGAAAAAGTCATACAAAATACATGTTTGGAGTTCAGGTGCATAAATAATAATCGCATCTAAGCAATTGCTCTTCAAAGACCAATTATTAATAAGCTCTTTTTAATTCTTGTTTTACAATAACATACAATTAATAATACAGTGCATAAATTATTGAGTATGCGAGAGAGTTTCAGGGGTACCCCTTCCGATGGTTAATATGTATCAAGCCGTTTAATTTTTACAGAAATTAAATTTCTACAGATAGATTACGTTTTTCAGAAATTAAATAATTAAATTTCTGTTTTTACATCAGAAATTATTTCGTGTTAATAGGCTTCAGCAATAAAATTGGAGGGTCTCGGATTCATTCTCAGACTAAGCATCAACTAAATGAACAATTTGAACTATCTACTTTGCTGAAATTTGTAATCTTAAAAAAGTTATGCCGTTCTTCGTAATTTTGTCTATAATCCAAAGATGTGAGAGCCAAAAGTTTGGTAAAATTTTAAAATTGAGCATAATTCTGAAACATCAATTTGGAAGTGTTATTATATTAATTTAGCTTGAAACCAAAAAACACTCTTTAATACAGAAATATAATTTCAGAATTAAATTTGCAAAATTGAACTAATGCAAACAGATGTTTCGTTAGAAATTTTCCAGTTTACAAAACTTACATTATTCAGCAACTAATACGTTCGTACATGCTGTGCAACTGAAATTATGCGTGTGAGAAATGTTTGCAGAATTTATTATTGGTAGCGAAAAAACTTTTTTCTCCATTGTATAAAATTGTGATAAATTGCATAGTTGTTTTTTTTGTAATGCGGTGAAACGATTGAGAACAATATAATTTTAATGTACATTTTTCAATAAATTTTGTTTTAGTTGAAATCTGGTGATAGAAAAACTGTATATCTACATTTAAAATTGTATAATTTATTTTTCTTAAGCGGAGATCTGCCGTCTTTCGAAGTTGCTACGAAATATTGTGTATTTAAAACTGATGAAATAGATTAAGAATTTAAAACATGATAAAAATCAATTTATTTTAAAATTTCTAAAAAGAAAATAATAAATACGACCTATATATTTGCCCTTTCACAAATAATTAATTTTTAAAAAATCCATAAATGACTTGTGATTTTTTATGGATCTCTTTTTTAAAAAATTTAAATTATTTTAAAATTACAAAATATAAAACTTTCGAAAAACAATTATTACTTAAGTAGAGTACGTGATAAATACATATATGATGCTAATTAAAATAATTTAGAAGTATAATATAGCGGGGTGGATTATTTTATTTCAAATGAAATTCAATTTAAAAGCATAAAAGAAAATTAGAACAATTATATTCTTTTATACACAATATTAAAATTCACAATATTCTTATAACTTACCTTTCAGTATTTCTTAAAACATTTCATTTGCCAAGAGCAGAGAGTGTATTGAAGCCTTTTCGGTTTTGGAAACCAGATTTATTTTCAATAAAATTATTTTTTTTTCAACAAAAATGTTCACTATCGTTGACAGACAGTTAAATCAAATTTTCTGTAACCAACGATTTCACAGTTCTTATAATATTAATTGTCAATTATGCGTATAATATTATTTATTAAATCTTGTTTCAGTTTTAGTGCATTTTCAAACTGTCCGAAGAATTATTTTTTAATAAAATAACAAAACTCAGTTATTTTATTTTCCAGTTTTAAAAAATGTCTGTGATATTAAATTGAAGGAAATTGCCCAAAATTAAGGATTTGAATATGAAATTTCAGGGATCTAAACTTTAATTAAATAAAAAGTCGTAAATGGTGTATCGGTATCAACAGTAGACCACAACAAGAATCATCAGATGGCTCTGATTCGACGGCATGAGCACTCGCCTCCTCGCGGTACCTTCACCGTCTCAAGCACCGCGTGCACTGGTTTCGTTTCTCCGGCAAGTAGCGATCCCCATCTTCTAACATCCGCCCGCGTTTTCTATTGATTTTGCCGGTGAAATGTCGACTTGCAGCGCCGCCCCCCGTATCTCTCGTGAGGGAGGGCAGTAGTAGACAACCACCTGGGGGTGAAGAGATGCTGACGCTTTTGATTTTTCCCACCTGACATACCGAAAGAAACCTGGTGCTGTACCTGCGTCAATATTTAGAGAGGGCCTACGGTCTAAGATAAGCGCAGTGTTGACAAGGTTTAAAGTTCCACCCTCTGTAAATCGACTTCGTTACCGTTCTTATTAGGTGAATTAAGCGAGATAGGCGGTTAAGATTTTATGTTACTTCCCCAAGGGCTTTTAATTAAATTGGATTTATTTTTGTCTGAAAGGAGATTCAGGTGTTGAGTTCTCACAATGGAATATCAGGTGTGACTTCTCCCAAGGCATCAGTGTTTCTTTTTAAAAGTAGGGGATGTTAGGTGTTGTTAAGTCAACCTCAAAGAATTTTAGTTCAAAGTTTTGATATAATCAACAAATTGTTAAGAATTCGGGATGATTTATTTTTATTTCTAAGTGACGTCGTTAAAAGATATTTCTTAGCAGGACTTAGTGACTGAATTTAATGAACATAAACCACAGTTATTTATGAATAAATAGAAAGGCTCATTATATCTAGAGCTGTAATGAAATGTGAAAGCATTTATGAAGTTTCAAATATATTTCTCATTATCATGTATTTTAACAATACATGTAGTAGGCATCTATAGACCTTTGCAAACATCTTTTTATTGTGTTTAATAGCATTTACTACCCTGAAGTAATTAACGATATTTTATGCAATACATTATTATTTTTCATATTAAACACAGCTCATGGGACGAATTAACTTGAACGTGTGTGTGTGTGTGTGTGTGTGTGTGTGTGTGTGTGTGTGTGTGTGTGTGTGTGTGTGTGTGTAAATTGAAGACAACATAATCAAATGTGAACTTACCATTAAACTGAATAAACCTTATAACATCCTCTTCGGGTTTGTACAATGCGATGCCAATCTGCAGCACATTCAACCTAAATTCTTACCTGAAGTATTTTGACGAGATTGATTTTGACAATACCTTATAGTACGAATATTTTAGGGAAACTGACTTACAGAGCCATCAAAAGCGGTCTCTACGAAACTTTCTTGTATTCTGAGAAACTCTTTATCGCTCAATGTTAGATTGTATGATTGCAAAATTGAAGTTTATTAGCATTTTCTGTTCGTTATCATTTTGAAGAGACACTATAATCAAATGGGAACGGCATTAAACAGTATAAACCTTATTCCATCTTTGATTTTGCTTAATACTATAGCATTCTGCAACACTTTTATCCAAATTTCTAACTGAAAGGAGTTTAACGAGAATAATATTAGCATTATCTTACAATACAAATCTGTAAGGACATTTGTTTATTTATAAAACCATCTAAAGTGGTCTCCAAAAAAAATTTTGCATTGTGAAAAATTTAAATTTATCAATATCAGATTTTATTAATGCAAATTGAAGTTTACCAATGTTTTCTGTTCCTTACCGATTTGGGAAGACATAATCAAATTGGAGCCTGCTACGATAATCGTATAAACTCCAGTCCATCTTCTTTTGGATTACACAATGACGTGCTATTTTGCAGCACATTTGACCAAAGTTCTTACCTGAAGGAATTTCATGAGATAGGTATTAACAAAATTTTATACAGCGAATCTGTAAGGACAACTGATTTACGGAAACACCAAAAGTGGTCTCTTCTATACTTTTTCGCATTCTGAGAAAATCTTTATCCCTGCATGTCATATTTTATTAGTGCAAACTGAATTTTATTAGCGTTTTAGTTTCTTTACCTCCTTAGGAATTGAACTGTTAAATTACTATTAAACCGTATAAATCCCGGTCCATCTTCTTTCAGTTTACACAATATGATTCCAGTCTTCATTACTTTTAAATGAAGCTACCAAAATGAAAGAACTTGTGGAAATTGTTATTGATAGCATTTAAACAGCAAGAATTTCTAAGAGCAAATGGTTTACAGAATCAACGAGAGTGATTTGCCAGTACCTATCACATCCTACCCAATAAAAGTACTATTCCTCACCTATTTTAAGCAATTTTTCTACCAGTATACTATATTTGAAAATAAAATACTAGCAGCATAATAATTTCCAAGAATTTTCCACATCAGAGTATCTGCAGCCTTAATAAGTCTAAACGATTATAAAATTAACGGCACACTTGATGGTGAAGAACGCTGTCAATTTGGAGAGGTATATTAATGACTAAGCTCAGTCTCAAAATTTCAAAAATCTAAGCAAACTTGGGGGATAATTGCACTTTGATAGTTGCTAAAAAATTCCTAGTTTATCCTATCTGCGTCAATATTTACACTGGGGAGAAGTGCTTAAATAAGGGGTTGGAGATTTTAAATTTTGCTTCAACGAATCGTCTTCGTTAACGCTCTTATTTGGAGAATTTAGGAAGTAAGGTGGAAAAGATTAGATGTAGGTCTTGCAGATATTTTAATTAAATCCAGATTGCTTCGAGTTTTTTTTATCAGGGATTCAAACGTTGAGCTCTCAACTGTGGAGTAGAAACTATAATTTTATGCAGGGTAGCAAATGTTCTATTTTTAAAAGCAAATCATTCGATGCAGTATATATTGAAACCAATACATACTGATGAAATTTAATTCTAATTTCTAATAGTCGATGTATTTTATGTACCGTTTCCATACATTAATGTAATAAAATCAAACTGTTGGTATTTTCAAAATTAATTCAGCCTAAAATATATTCTACCTTAAATTTCTGAATTGAGTAAGAAATCATCTTACCTCTCGGGATCTAATAAAAATAAACTGAAACGGCTATGCAATCGAAGCAATTCTTTTGTTTTAGTTTAAATGTTACTTTGAAAACAACAGATATTTTTTTCATCTGAGGGCATCGTGAAAATAGATTATTTCCACTGTCATCATCTTTAATTCTCACCAGTGGAGTGTCCACCTCACATCTCTTGAATGTTTATGGATTGAACTCACTCAAGTTAATCTCCGAAGAATAAAATTCTTTGAATTTCAAGATAATAGTAAACTTATTCATGACTTTCTTTCGCGATTACATTTTCTTCATAATGACTCTAATATACACCATTTTATTTATTGTGAAGTCGCATAGTATTTAATATACCAATTAAATTTGTAAGGCTAACTTCATCCCAAGATTTCATAATTTTGCTATAGAAATTAAAGCCATATTATTTGAACAATCTTACAATACTGTATTCTTTTTCTCATAGAAACCAATCTCATAACATAAAAGCGTTAGTAAAAATTGAATGGTCTGCTTCGTTTAATTTCAAACTTTTACTACTCAGCAATTTTATTTTTTTTTAATTCGAGATGTAAAATACAAAATCCTTCTACTTTAATTTTCAATAAAGGAAATAACTGTTTTTTAAAAAAAGAATTCTTTCGATTAAATATTTGTTGAAACAATGAAGCAATGCTTAAATTTTAAGAAAACAATACTGGGTGTTGAAGAGGGCCTTTTTGAAAATTTGGAAAAATATATACATATATATTTTTAAAAGTTACCAAAATTCAGAAAACAATTGCACATGTGTTAAATTTGTATCGATAAAAGAATAATTATTTAAATTTTAAAAGGTAGAAACTTTTATTTTAGTGCAATTATATTTTTGTGAATTGCCCGGAAAAATGCCCAAATTCAACTCATTTCTTAATTAATTTGAATTTACAAAAATCGCTGACCGATGTACATTTCCACATTCAAAGTACATCTGTGCCAAATTTAATAGTTCAGCTCAAATATTCCAAATACAAACTTGCAATAAAAATTTATTTATCCAAAGTGAAAATTTCCCACTAGGACTAAATCCGACTAAACTCAATCGGATTTAATATTTAAATTCTATCACTATAAGTTCCTCATTCCTTGCGTTGTGTTGACCATTTGCCAAATTAATATAATAAATGATGTTAAAAATTTAACAAATTATTAACAATGAATATATATGAAGGAAAACAAGCGCTCGACTTTCAAGGAACTGTGTTATTCAAGTAAAAAACCAAGCAAATTAGGTACACCTCAAGCTTTGAAATCTGACAAAACATTAATGTTAAAAAATACAGATATGAATTAGTGTTTAAAAAAAATCTTGACACACAAATTTCAAATTGATTTGATTGATAAAATTTATATTTTTATAATGTTTTTTTTTAATTTTAAATTTTGAAAATTAATTTAGTTTCATTCGCTTGAAAAGTAATTTGTTGATTTCACCGATTAATATAAATATCAGAAATAAAAGTAATATTTGTAAGGTTTTTGAAAATGGAAGGCATTTCATATTCATTTTTTTATTTTGAAAATCATAACAAGATATATGTGTATTACTTTATTATTTACTAATTATATTATTTATTATTATATTATTTACAATTATATATGTATTTCTTTTATATATATATATATATATATTACTTAAAAATTACTAGCGTTTTAAAAAAATTACGTAATTGTTATCAAATCAGATTTGTGAATACATTTAGAAATATAGTCTTTTTTAAGATTTTCAAAAATATTAGTAGGTTTAAAAGCTAATTTTATGCAGAGCGTAAAGTTATGAATATCATTTGAAGATTGAAAGTTATTTGAAATTCATTTTTCTGACAGATAGAAAGGAGATAGAGAGAATAGACAGATAATTGATATCATCACTTTCTAAGGCTCCAATGGATAAGTAATGTAAATAGAAGAGATAAAATGAGTTGTCTAATTATTTTACATTAAAAAAACGTTTATTCTCAGAGTAGATAAATATGATTGTGGTTACTATAGATTTACCATTACAAATTTAAATTAATGTGAAGTTCTACACTTCTCAATAAGTAAGAAAATTCCATAATACTCTTCTTTCTCAAAAGAAAGAATTTCCACTTTTCTGAAATAATGCATTTCACAATTAATTATAGATTTTGACTCCACCGTATTATAATAATGATTCTTGCTAATACAAAACTATAAAAAAACAGCCTGAATCAATGAAATATAAAATAAAATAAAACCATGCATTGTCTTTCCAGTTTCTTTTTTATTTATACAATTTACCCCTCTTAAAGTCTGTTTTTCAACTGATATCCTCCTTTTAAGAAAACTCCAAGCTGAGCAGTGAAATGCATTTTTGCTCTTATGCATTAACCTATTAGGGTTTAACTTTTATACTGTACAACAAAATTACTACTTTAGCATCTCTTTTGAGATTTATTGATATTCTTGTTCAACGAATTAACTTTCTTGAGAATTAGTTTTTATACAATATATTATGGGTAGTGAACGAAGGTCACATGCGCCAAACAATAATATCACCATCAAACAGTTGTATCACATGTTTCACTTAATTGCGGCACAATAAATAATTTATCTCTAAATCAATTAGTAAAATTTTATTATGAAATTATATCATAAAATCACATAATTCATATCATAATGCTTTAAAAAAGGGATATATTTTTATTATATATCATCCGCCATAATTCTGCTATTATTGAATTCGAAAATATTTCCATACAAATTGAATATTTGCATCAAAATATGATCTTTTATATAATAATCCAATTTTAAAATCAGCTGTCTTTGCAATCACATAAAATCAACACAAAAAAATTTCAGAAAGGGTATAACCTGTCTCTGCCAATAAAGAAGGAAAATGCATCTATATATCTTAGTTGGCTCTCAAAATGCATGTAAAGCTACCATATTTGCCACGAGTGCATGTTGAAAGATGAAAATATATACGTGGTATAATTTTTTGATATTCCATTTAATTAAAAATTAAGTAAGGTTTTTCGAGTTTTTCTCATCAACATATCATTGCGCGAAACTGATTTTAAACGATTTTAAAACATTAAAATGTGTCTCTTCTTAATGATATCACTATTATTGAAGTGCAAAATTGTTTAGAGATTTTACTTATATTTTTTGTCTAATTCCCATAAAAAAAATATATTTTTTAATGAAATTTAACAAGTTTTCATTATTTTATAAAATACATATTAGCGGGAAACTTCTCCATTATTGAAAACAAAAGAACAAAAATTTTACTGATTAGTTGCACAGTTTATTTGAAAAAATCAGGAATTGAAATTATATTTTCACAAAAATCAACTTGTAATCGGAAGTAAATTATAAAAAAAAAAGTTAAATTTTTATTGGTACAGTGGCGTTATGTGATTAAACTCTGTTGTGGCAATCCAATATTCAAAATAAGTGTAAGAACATTAACAAAATATTATGGCTTAAGTTATGTAAATATAATAATCTTTTATTACTAATCTATACTTTTAATAAAGCTCAATGTGTGTGTGTGTGTGTGTGCGTGTGTGTGTGTGTTGGCGCTCTACAGGCCAGACCGTTGGACCTACAACTACCAAATTTGGTACATGTATACCTTGGAGGTCCGGAATGTGCTTTTTTCGAACTTTTAATTAGAATTTGAATTAATTAAAATTTAAGTGAAATTTCGACGTTTTTCCGCTATAACTTCCGAAAATATTATCGCACATACAGGATTTTTACATCAATTTAAATATTAAAAAATTAGCTTTCTAATGGTATTAGTGTTTTAATGTATAACTTAAGCCTCTATTTTTAACGAATTTTTAAAGAAATATTTGAACCATGTTTTTTTGAGCACGTGACTGAATAAATAAAAGAAAACAATGACGGAAGTTGAAATAATAATTTAAAAAAATCATCGTAAATCAAATCTAAAGAAATGATACTTTTAACACGTGACTGGATAAAATAAAAGAAACATAAAATGTGATATTTTCTTTAAAAAATAAATGCAAAGCAAAGGTTTCTACAATCGTTTGCAATATCTATATCATTAACTCAATAAATCTTTTTTATTTACGGTAAACCTGATTGAATTTAGACAGAATATGCATTGAAATCCCGACTTAATGGCATATTTATGTAATCGTTTTCAATATCTGTATCATTAATTTAATACTTTTTTTCCTTTCTCGCTTTCTTTAAAAAAACATATTTAATATTTTGGCAACATCATCGAATTTTTTTTTTATATTTTGGAAGCATAACCGATGGTTAAAACTGACTGATTATAAAATTAAAAAATATTATTAGGCAAAGGTGTACTTTTAGAACTTTCCGTCCATCATCTTAAAGAAAATATTAATTTCAGGTCAATCAATGCCCGGAATTACTTCAAGGCTAATAAATATGTGATTTAATTGAAACTTTTAGAACGCTTTACTCATGGCGAACCAGCTGGTCGCCAAAGGCGGCTAGTAATGATATAAATGTAGTAAAAGTTTTGAAAATCCTTTCTTATCACTTACTACCCAGGAAGTAATAATTTATCAAATTAGGATTATCTAGATTCCAAACATGTGCATTGTAGAAAATTATTAATGGGGTTTTATTCTTACATGTCGTAATTTAAAGATAGAGACAGTAAACATGTACTTAAAACATACAAAGATAAAAACAAAAACCATAGTTTTGTTTAAAAAATATAACATAGAAAAGGGAACTCAACAAAAAAATTTCCAATTACAGATTTTATTTCTTAGATTCTAGAGAGGAAACCTTTGGTATTTATTTATAAATGCTAGTAGATTACTTTATTTTTTACAAACTTTTAACCATGTAAGTCTTTCAAAACTTCTGTTCTCAAATTTATTTTTAACTTTCTTTTGCCTTGTGATCTTTGTACAAATTCAATGGAAACTATCTTACATTATTTTATCAAACCTAACTAACATCTTTGTTTTACTTTTATTGCTATCGCAAAGCTTTTTAAAATACGGAAAACCGGATTTTAAAAGAGCAGATCCTTTTCAATATAAGTTCTTCCCATTCTTTATTATATGTTTTCATGTTGGAAAAACCCTTATGTCATAAAAAAACAGCAAAAGTTTTAAGTTGAAGGAATAAAACGAACTAACAAAGGATATTATTGCTCGTAGTTCCTAAAAATAATCTGAAGGATCTACTATTTTAATCTGTCAAGAAACATGCGCTTTTTTGGAATAAAACTTTTAAAACTACTCTTATTTAGATTTCATTAAATTATGAACTTAAAACAAACATATATCAGTTCTTTGACCTTTAGTTTACAGCTTAGAAGAAATCTCGAGAATTCTTTTTAAATGAAATTCTAACTAAAAAAAACAGAAAAATACTTTTCTAATCAACAAAAAAACTGGGAATAAAGAATTTTAGTTGTTTGTTTCCACAGAAAATGGCATTTAATAATATTTTACTGCACATAATCAATAATCTTTCAGTCCATCGTATATTAAATGATTGAACAGTTGAAAACTGTTATCAGAGTAATAGAAGAAAGAACAAATGCATCAATTGAAAAATGAAATTTAAATCGTTTTGTGGTTCAAAGATTTTATCAGATTCGTTTACGGATTAAAGGATTTTGTTAATACAGGTTCTATATCATCTGTAATGAAAAGACAAAAAAACATGACTTAATTTTCAATTCGTTCATCAAATTTTCTATTGCAACAATTGCAATAAAATTTCATATGAATGAAAATTCCGCATTTTAATATTCAATCTGAAAAAAACAAATCATACGTTTAGGTTTAAATGAGCAGAAAAAAATTAAGAATGATGAAATCATTTCTTATCAAGAGATTATTATTAATTAGATTTACATTTTGTAGAGCTATGATGCTCTATATAACTTCATTATGAGCTAAATGAAAATAATAGACGAGTTTCAGGAACAGTTATTTAATTATTTCCTAAATTCCACTTTTTACAAAAGGACATGAAAAGTACATGACACTATACAACCTAAATATGATTCCCCAAGAAGCATAAGGAGAAATAAATTATGATGTTAATAAGGTAACGCCATCTATTGTATCAAAAGAGAAGATAATGGAGCTACGTAACTACTACAGTTTTCAGTTTTTAACAACAAAGTGATAATTAAAATAACGTAAAATAAAATTCTCTTCCAAGTGCTTTCGAAAAGACTCAAAATGTATATTTCATTGTTTCAAAAAATAAATAAAATTAGTTTAGGAAAAAATTTTGCTTTTTGAACAGGCTTTTTGGCATTTTATCTGTAGTGTCAAACATATACTACTAATAAGAAATTATAACGACTCAAAAAATATCAAAAGAAACAAAAAAAAAATCTCGAATATTCATTACATAATAATAAAGAAAGCCATCATAAATATGATTACTCATTTCTTATCAGCACCTCGCATCTTTGGAGGTCTAGCTTGAGTTCCAGACTTTTGAGTTTTTTAAAATCTTATTTAATGCATATACTTATAAAACCGTTTAAAGTTTTTTTCATTTATTTTATTATTATATTCATTATTCACTTATTTCAGGAAAGAAATCCAGGAACCATATGAAAGCATTTTCAGTACTTAATTTTAATGCTTAATAGCATTAATAATAAATTAATTTTAATAAGCCCTTTCAATTCCTGAACGTAAAATAAATCTTACCGAGAAAAACAGATTTTTTTTTATCAAATTCACACCAAGAAAAATGAACTTTCTGGAATAAAACCACATGTTTTTAATACATTTTTACATTAAAAGGACTTTTTTTCTTGTCATAATTCACAAATGGAAAGGGAAAATGTTAAGTTATGGAGAGTTATTTCCGTCTTGTAATTTGATTTTTAAGAAAATAAATACAAAACTAAAAATTGCTTCCAACAACGTGTAGCAAACCACCAAAATCTTCAAATAAAATTAAAATTAAAATAAATGTGTCCCTCTTGCATATAAAAACATAGTATACCAGAAACAACAAGAGCTGATAAATAGAAACTATCTCAGCATTTTTCTCTAAGATTTTGGCGGTGAGATTTTGGGTATTTCTTTATAATTGTTCTTTGATTACTCCCTTTTCTTATCTTACTTTTAATCATTTTTGCTTCTCGGGCTCTTTTTCTTTTAGATTTACTTTTCTCCACCCGTTCCTCTTAATTATTTTTTACTTCCACCGTCCAATTTCGAGGGGGAAGGAGGTTTTTTTCCTTTCTTTTTTTTACGCATCTCTTCCTAATGCTCCTTTACTTCTCCTACCATCGTATGGCTTTTTAATTTCCTCTCCCTTCTTTTTTATAGGCTTTCAGGCATTTAAAATCAGCTTCTGCAGTTTTCAAGAAAGAAGCATCTCAAGTCTTTTAGTGAGCCAGAGATGAAACGGAGTTTACTTTCAAAAAGAATTGATGCTCTTATTACAGAGATTTTTTTTTTTCATTTGATGCTGAACACTGTTAGTAGAGATACATATCTACTTTTAAAAGTGATGTATAAAATTGTAAGATTTAATTAAAATAATTAAAACGAAATTAGGAAGTATTTAGGATTCATATCTGTAATATAAATAAATATGCTTATCAGTATGAGTGATATCAATAAAAATTTCTCACATACTCTTCAATATGCTTGTCATGCCAGAGAATTCTTACGTGGCATTAAAGTAGAATAGTTAAGAAATGTTAAATTTTGGAGTGAATTATACAGAGTCTCACAAATCAATCTTGGCAAGTTATTTGGCGATTAATCCTTGAAAGGAATCTAATTTAAAATTCGCGTTTCAGACACATTTTTCTCAATCGACAGAAACAAATATTTGATATGAAATTACACTTGTAGTCACAAAATTCCATACCAAATTTGATATATTTGAGTTATAATGTTCTTAAATTACCGCATTCAATTATTCCCAGAGTAACCCAAAAGATAGTCAGTTCGTGGGTGGATATGGTTTAGAATTTGATGTCAACATTATAGGTGTTAAATCTGTATTGGATTTCGACTATCTAACTCATCGTTTTAAAAGTATCGTATTAATGTACATTCAGACAGATGGAGTTTCTTTGAATATATCTGCTAGATTTTGCTCAAGATTTGACAGAAATTTGCAAATTTGGTGTAGATATTTACCTTTTAGCTAAAGTAGTTTCTGAATTATCTTTGTCTTAAACCAAAATATTTCAACTCAAAAATGTTTAAAATGAGGAAATTTGTCCACTTTCGATTGTTTTTTAACGATTACTAATGCATCCTCTTAATTACATATACGAGAAAGTCAACCGCATTAAATACTGACATAACATTTAATTATATCTCTTAAGATAAAGCATTGTATTTCAAATTAAATTTTAAAAAATATTCATGATTATTAGAACTAAGAATTTACATATGCCTTTATATAAAATAAATTTATTTATTCATATCTAAATGATCAGTTTATCCTTGATTCACTTTTATTCATTCAAAAGAGCTTTAAATAAATCCGACTTTGCCAATAATAATTCATATATTATTTTAGCAACATTTTCATATGACTTTATATTTTATTTCATTGAAAATTGAGTTTAAAAACCTTATCATGAAAAAAGAACATAGCATTTGTTTAAAAATCAAAGAATATTGTATAAAATTTAGTCTTCTTTTGCCTTATTCACTTCTTTCAATCATAGATTTGTTTTCAAGATGATGTTCCGTAATTCATCTGAGGTCAACTAAAATAATTAGTCGTTGAGATTTCCTCGAAATTTTCTCACATACTCTCAAATAAAAGAAATTTCTCTTTTTTCCGCATTAAATTGTGGGCCTTGGTTAATGCTGTGAATGCCTTAAGTGGCATTTGGAATCAATGTTTACGAAATACAGATGTCTGAATTCTTATTTGCGTTGATTGTACTGTTTCACATGGGAAAAAAACAATTACCAAATAAATTTATATATTTTGGAAATTATTCATTGATTTTTTTTAAAAAATCTTATTATTTTGATAATTTTCAATGATTTGTTTATATAATAACCATAACCAAAACATAAATAAAAAAATAATAAAAAAATGTATCAATCTATTACTCAAATGAAAATAAATCTAATTAGTTCTCTGCTCAAAATAACTTTACAGTTTTAGCTATTTGAAATAGCTAAAAATGCTGCTTAAAACAATAATATTACCTAAATTATTTTTTTAAGTATTCTATTAAAGTGACATTATTCAATTTAATAAAAATAAAATTAATTTAAATTAATTTATTTGAATTCAATTTAATGAAAGAATATTTCATTAAAGTAAATAAATCCCCATTAAGATTTTATTCAAATAAATTTCTTTAAAAACATTAATCATCTGTAATATCTTTTCATTTTTAATAGCTTTAAATTGAGATTAACAGTAATGTATTAATTACAAAAATATCACCAGTTCTATTATTTCAAATAAAATAACTTGTCATAGACATAAATTAATTTCGAACGAAATTTCAATAAATGCACTGGTGAAAGACTTTTTAGCCCTCTTTTTTGCGACAAAATTAAACAATAATGAATAAAATATTAAACCAATTTCTTATCTCTTGTAATGCCATTGTGAAAAATAAAGAACCAAATATTTATCAGGAAAAAATACATTCCTCTTAATTTTATGCATCTAATTACACCTTCACTAAATGTAAGTTCAAAACTAAGTAAAAACTGTTAGGTTCTTTTTCAGCAATACTTAACAATCTCCCATAATTTCGAAAAGAAAAGTGAATAAAATAAAATGAAACAAAAATTAAGTAATCCGTATCTTCTAAAGATAAAAAGTAATATAAAAGAAGCTAGAATTCATAACATATTTTTTCCACGAAAGTTATTTTTTCTACGATTTTGGTGGTGAGATTTCTGATACTTCCTTGTAATTGTTTTTTGATTACACCATTTTCTTTTTCTTACTTTTAATCAAGTTTTATCCTCCAAATTTTGTTTTCAGGTTTACTTTTCATTACAGTTCCTCTGAATTAATTTTTGTTTTCCCCGTCCTAATGTCGAAGAACAGAAATTTTTTCACTCACGCTCTCGGTCCAATAGGGTTCTTTAACTACTTTTATTTTCCCTGGGCTTTTTTATTTCCTTCCCATTCCCTTCTGTAGTATCCAAGATATTAAAAATTAAATTATATCTTGTTAAAGAAAAAGGTGTTAGCTTTCAGCTAACGAAGGATGATGTAAAATAAATTATTCAAACGCTTTTCTACTCGAAAAAGAACAAAACAAATACATACTATAATAGGACTATATTTATTACTCTATAAATCATTGCAATCTCAACTTGCTTAGAAGAATACAGTAGTTTTAATTAAATTAAAGAAATAGTACCAAATAATTCTTAATTTTATAAAGCGAATTTTCTAATATTTTATGCAATTTTACTGTGAGTACAGGTTTTAAATAAACTGCAGAAAGCAACAAAAAAATTATCTCAAAACGTAGTAAATATTTTAATGCAAAAGTATTCGAAAATACTATCCGCCTTTGGCAACAAGCTCATTTACACGGAAGATTGGCTTTTTAGAGTGTCCATTATTAATATTAAATACATTTATTCAAAATTTCACTTTATTATTTGATAAAATAGCAAAGCAGGAAATTTATATTATCAGATATTACATATGATTGTGCTTGCAAATTACATTATTATTAAGAATTAAAAGAAGAACTAAAAATCTTAAAATGAAATTAATTTTTTTTTAAAAAAACCCTGTTTTTTTACTTTATAATTTTGACATTAGCAAAACCACGTGACTGAAATATTTGATAGGATATTGAAAATAATTAAAAGTTCATCTTAGCAATAAAAATTTCGTTACAGATTGTGATTTAAATCAATTTTTTAAGTTAAAAAATTAATGGGAAAAAAATTGATATGATTGAAATTGCGTTTTTTGTATTTCTAAATCTACGTAGAATTCTGTTGTCAAATGTGCTTTACCAGATACAGCTAATAAATGTACTTTTACGTCATACAGACGAAAGATATCGCCATTTTGAACAAAGTCGCCAAGTATAACCAGGTAAAATTTGATTTTTTGGCACCTGTTTGGCTGTTTCCGACTAACGATTATTTGAGGATTTTTTCGTTGCACCCATTTAATGGAAAATACCCTAAAAAATACTAACATTTTATTGAATTTTTTTTGAATAAACAATGGACAAACACCGATAAATCTGAAAGACCAGAATGCATTGGTGGGAAAAGAAGTTGAATCCTAAAAGACAACACCTGCCACGGTATAACAATTTTTGTGAGTGATAAGTCCCCTCAACGGTAATAGGCAGCCGACCCCATACCATTTCTGTACGCAGTCGAATGAAAGGAAAATTCGTCCTTTTTCCGCGATTCATGCATGCCTTTATTAAATAAAAAAGGTATTACAAGATTTTTTCAATCGCAATTTTATAAAATCTTGTGAGTTAGCACACTCTCAAATTTTTTACATCAATGTTCTTAAATATTGGACATAATTTAAATACTGAAAATGTTGCCTGTTTATGTTGAAATAATTTCTTCCGGCTGCTTTTTTCCTCATTGGCATGATCGTGCTGTCCTCGAAATGCGAAAATCGTTCTTATTTTATAATACATTTTTATTAACTTTCTTTCATTTAAACAGAGAAAACAGTTTACTCACACGAAGAATCTGCAATATCTATGTATTCAAAATAATCAGGAAAAATTGTTGTGTTTAGCTACTGACATAATTCCTTCCTGGTGTTTTTTCCTCGCTTGGTTACATCACACTGTCCTCAAAATACGAAAGTTTTTCTTATTTTATAAAAAAAATTTCTTAGCTTTCTTTATTTAAACAGAGTAAGCATTTTCAAACACGAAGCATCTGCTATATCTATGTATTCAAAATAATCAGGAGAAATTGTTGTGTTGAGCTACTGACATAATTTCTTCCTGGTGTTTTTTTTCCTCTTTAGTTTACATTGCACTGTCCTCGAAATGCGAAAATTCTTTTTATTTTATAATACATTTTTATTAACTTTCTTTCATTTAAACAGAGAAAACAATTTCCTCACATCAAGTATCTACAATATCTATATATACAAAATAATCAGGAAAAAACAAAGAACCAGTCTCCTTGCCTCCAGTCATTTCACTAACTTTTATTTGCGAAATAAATAAAAAATTATCTCGATTGATTAATAAAACCCAATCCTCAATCTTTGAGAGAAATTCTAAAACATTATATTCTCTATATTGACAACAAAATTCTTCAGCCCTAACATATGTAATCAAAATTTCAAGATCTCTCATAATGCTCCCAACATAAAAAATTGCTCCTCATAAAATTTGAAAATGCATCACTTGGTAAAATTTGGCAGAATTCCAGTTTTAACAATTGTACCAATGTCATCATTTTGAAAGACTGCTCTCTAATAAAAATGGTCTATATTGTTCAAATTTTATTCAAAATATTACTTCTTTTTGTCGACAAAAAATGTATTTTCTAAAAAGTATAAGACATAAATAGATAATTATAATTATTATGGTTGATGACCATAGTAAGAAGATGAACTTTGATTGTAAATGCAACAAAAATTTTAAAATTTCATTTAAAGCATGTCTTTATGTTGAAAAGTATTCAATAAGGAAAAATATATCGAATATTCGTATTCATCAACAAGAGAATTAGATACGATGAAAACATTTGTAGCAGCCATGAAAACAGGTTGATTTTCACTCAAAAAATATGTCGAAGTAAATTATGCTTAAATTGTTTCTATTTTACATTAATTAAAAATTCAAAAATGAAAAATTGCAATATTTTTGGTATTACAGAAACGTAATTATTTTATATTTTAAAATAGCAAAAAATTATTTTTGTGATGTAAAATTTTATTTTTACGAATTATTTCATTTATTATTATCACGATATTTTATTTTTTACAATACAAGATTAATATGTACAATTTTCAAATATTTGCAATTTTCTACCAAATTTCCATATTTATTTTAGAAACAGTATTATAAGAGAAATTTAGGCTCTTTATGCCTTAAAGATGTCTATTTTGTTTCAACATATTATCAATCTCCAGAAAACCGCAACTGCGGGAAAGAGTTATCGATCGCATATCAAGGTTAAAATAAGTTTTTCTGAAAACTTCGGCTAAAATTTATGAAACTGCAATCAAATTTGTCAAAATAATATAAAAAATTTTGATGAATATAGTAAATATTTCAAATCTTAATTCAGTGTTTTAATGCTTCGCAGCTAGGCAATTTGTTTATCAATAACCATAAGTCTTTATGGCTTTCAGTTTGTTCGCCAAAATGGTTTCAGTTTTAAATTTTTATATACAGATATTTCATATTTTAAAGGTTTCCCTACTGTCTGTTAAATGAGGGCCCTCCGGTTTTACTGAGCCTAAGACTCTAAAGTTGGCCAGTCGGGGGTGTCCCTCTATCTCTGTCTGTTAAATGTGCTATGCATTTCTTTTATTTTATGTCTATATATATCTACATCCAATTCCATCAAATGAAACAGCAATAGTTTTTAAAAATAGGTTGTCTTCGTCATTCTTTGATTTAAAAGATAAACTTTGATTGTAAATGTAACAATTTTAAAATTTCATTTAAAGCAGGTATTTATGTTGAAAAGTATTCAACAAGGAAAAATATATCGAATATTCGTATTCATCAACAAGAGAAATAGCTACGATGAAAATATTTGTAACAGCCGTGAAAATAGGTTGATTTTCACTTCAACAAAGGAATGTGTCGAAGTAAAGTATGCTTAAATTGTTTCTATTTTTACATTAATTAAAAATTCAAAAGGTAAAATGGCAATATTTTTGGTATCGCAGAAAAGATAATTTTTTATATTTTAAACTGGCATAACAAATATTTTCGTGTTGTGATATTTTCGAGCGTTATCGTGAGAAAACCTCAAAATTTATCTTAATTTTCATTTAATTGAAATTTCAAATCATATATAAATAAAAATTGGTAGCTTCAGATCAAATGGTATTATCTGCAAAGCGCAAGTACACATTCAGATACACAAACATTTATCTTTATTATTAGTATAGAAAGAGATTATTTACAAGTTTTTTGTATTTTAAAATTATCTTTTTTTCTATTAAAAATGTATTTCTATTACAAAATTTCTTAAATAAACTTTGTCTAAAACCAAAGTTAAATGAATTTGTAAAAGAAGATTAAAAAGTCGCATTAAACAACGAGGCAGAAAATAAATAGCAATAATTCAAAAACAAAAAGAATTTCCTGCAAATTAAGTGCCATTAATTGATCATTAAACACGACTTCGAACACAACGAAATTAACGTGAATTAAGAATGCATTAAATCTCAGAAAAGGCGTGCCATTAATTGTTTTCACTTCACGGTATTCATTAAACAGACTTAATTAAAGAGCCCAGACAACTTTCTGATTAAAAGATTTTAAAAATCAATTACCGGAAATAAATCTCTGATTTCTTTCAGTGAGGATAAGCAAATATATGGTTAACATTCCATGCTTGAATCCAAGGAACGTGTTTTATCTCCCCTTTACTTAACAGGGCAAAAGGTGCGCCAATTAAACTGAAAGAGATTGAAGGATGCTGCTGCATCATGTTTTAGTTTTTCTCAAGACTTTTTTTTTCATAGAAGGGGCTCACAGTTTATATCGGCGCATCTACATGAAGCGTAGCTTTTAATAAGGAAGGGAAAAAAGACAAGATAATAAGGAGAACATTCGATTTATCTCCATATCACGTACTCCCAAATCGATAGACCCTTAACGATTATCCGGTAAGAGAAAAAAACGGGATAGAGCTCCAGAAAGATGAAAATGGTTTTGCTGGAATTTTTTAAACTTCAGGGCTCTAGGTAGCCAGATGTATGTTTCAATGAAAATATTTGCTATTTATAGACTCATTATAGGGTTTTCCGGGGGATTTCAGACGCTTTATTTTTTTATCCCTGCATATAAGGTCGCATTATAATGAGAGCTGTAGTTTAGTCACTTATGTAATTTCAATTAATTCATGTCCATATTGGATTTATGAATCATTAACAAATGCTATATTATATATATATAT
>JAPMOQ010052683.1:1300076-1319199 GCA_026543055.1 Argiope trifasciata | reverse complement strand
ATACGCTGCTAGTGATTCCAACCGTCACAATTAATCTAATATTCTATATGTTTTGTTGCAGGTGGCTTTCGAAACATGCAATAACCAACAACGATACAGATCACAAATTAAAATTTACACTAAAATTGTTGGAATTATTCTATAATCGTTATTGGAAGGACATATATTTATTTTCACAATAAATAAGAAAAGCGATATGCTCATGGCAGAAACCATCACTATGTCTGAATGGTCTTAATATCTTCCTAATACAGTGACTGACTAAAGTTATAAAATTCGTACCGAAATACTCTTTTTGTGGCTGCAAAAAAGAAATTTTAAACATAGAAAAACAAAACTCGAATTAAAGAGAAATTTTATTTTCATTGGATTATTTAATTACTCTTCTCTTAATTCTTGAAGCTTCCAAGTTATGAAGTGTTTTAATGACGCTGATGATGAATGATTAACTAATTTTATTCGTGTAGGGTTATTAGAAATTTCTTCTTTCATAAAAAATTTCAGCAGAGCAATTTCACATAAAATTTTACTCGTATATTTAAAAAAAATGCAATGTTTAAGGACTCGGCAACTTAGAAGGTAGTTTCTTAATTACTGCTATTTTGATGTTCTAATTGTTTGCAGATTTATCAAATCAATGGGCGTTAAAATACATCTTTCACGAAATAAATTCTAAAACAATAGGTGAAAAGCAAATTAATAAATTGAAAATAATTGAAACAATGAAAAGTATTGCTGGTATAATGCATAAATAAAAATCATATTAAAAATAATAAAATTAGAGGAAAAAATAAGTTGGAGAATCCTGACTGAATATTTTATTTCTCCATTTTAAAAATGGTATAAATATGGTTTTATGCGAAATAATAAACTATACATTTCTTGGAGAGAAAATGTAAATATCGAAATTTGATACGAATTTGTATCAAATGTTATCTTAAGATAAAGTTACGCAAACTATTTATTTTTTTAAAAAATTAAGAAATAAAATCTTGCCATTAAATTTAGCAACTGTTATCCACTAAATGCATCTACTAAACTGCTGGATAAGTCAAATAGACATATATCTAGATAACAGATTCAGACAAATAATTCAATTGTTATTTCTCAATAAAAGTTAAAACTACATTAACAAGCTTTTCAGACTTCAACTCAAGCAAATATTTCTTATTTCCCATTTATTGAACAAGTCAAAAAGCTTCCCTTCTTAATCAGATATGACTAAAAGCTACTGCATCATATTTTTGCTACGCCATCAGTTCTTTTAGCTGAAAGAGGCTTGCAATTTCCATCTAAATTCATAGAGTAGCTTCAAATAAAAAATAAAGATAAAGTAAGATGAGCAGTTAATTTATGTACTTTCATGTGACCCAAAATCAATACATTTATAACGATTATCAAACAAGAAATAAAAAATGGACCATAACCTTATAGGGATATCAAAATTTTGTCCAGAAAGTTTCAAATTTAATGGTCCCAGACAGACACGATTCAGACGCAAATTTTAGAGAAAAAGTTTGCTTTCAGACGCATTATCGGTTCTTCGGGAAAATGTTTTGTTTGCATACATAGGAGGAGACAAAGAGTTTAAGCTCTGAAGTTGTATGACATACTTTTATTGAAGATGTGTCGATATCGGATTCAGAGTTCATTTAAAGATATTATCATATCTAAAGTTCAGTCTATATGTTTTCTTTCTTCGATTCATAATTAATGATGTTAGGATTATGGCGTCATTATTTTATAAAGAAGAAATTAGGAAATGAATCTATAATAAAATTCAATTTTACTAAAATTTTATTGAAATTTATATGAAACCATAAAAATTCCAGAAAATAAATGTATTTAACTTTCGCACTGTAATTTAAAAGTGCCCAAAACAAATTAATAATCAAAACGTTACTAATTTCAATTATAAATATTATATATACTTCTTCGAAATTCCTCCCTTTCTCGTATACATAGTATAGAAAATGTATATAATTGTATATTCAGATCTCTAGTTTTCAGCTCATTTTTAATAACAAAAGCACATTTTTGGAAAATGTCAGCCTGTTTATGACAAATATAATTCAAAATAATATTGAGCTAGACGATTAAAATTTGGCACATGACCTTTAAACCAAATTTGTAGATTTTATCAAATTTTTAGCACAATCCGTGCAAAGGAAGCCTGTCCCTCCGGCTGTTGGAATCTAAGTTAACACGGTAACTACAAAACGAAGAGGGCCTGAGTTTAGACATGTATCAAATTTTAAGCCAAATCCAACTACGGATTGACTGTCTATTAAGAAACATGTAAGCGCAAACATTTAAAAATGCAACAAAAAGCGTCACTTTTGGTATATGATTTCATGATGCAAGAGTGGTTTTGTTTCAAATTTATGTTTCAATCAGTAGAAAAAAAACTTACCTAAAACGCAAATTTGGTTCTTTGATACTATTAACCGCATGTCAAGGATTAATCACCAAATAACTCTCAAAGAACGGGACGATAGAATCTGTAAAAATGCTAAATCCATACTAAGGTCACTTCGTAAGTACTGTACACAAATACTATATATGTCGTTCTCTGAAAAGATAAGTTTAGAAGAAAAATGCGAGAAAATTTTGGGGAGATAATTCCAGAAAATTCATGATGACTTCCCAATAGTATTAAGGGTAAGAGCAAACTTATACAAAAGAAAGCATGCAGTGCAGTCATTTTGTTGTACATAATTTTTGGTAGTGTTTTATCTTTTAATTTTCAGAACTCAAAATAAAAATCGATATTTCCTCGAAATTTCTCCCAAAGCTATTGTTTTCTTTTATTGCTTAGAACTTTTTTGACAATTCTGTATAGAAAATAATGCCTTTCAATCCGAAATATTATTCAGTATAGTTCTTTTATATTAAAAAGAAAGATAAAAATAAGTTTTCATTAAGTTATGAGAAACTCCATGACCAACAAAATTACTATTCAGTTTTAGAAATTTGTAAAGCATTTATTAAACACAAAGACCTTAAGATAAATGAACATCTTTTTCTTGAAATCGCTGTAATAGCAGTTGCATTCACACCAGTTAATAAGACATTGTGCCCTCTTCAAGACATCCATTTCTCAAAAGTAATAAATCTATACAAATAGCTTCCAGATTAAAAGATATTAAAAAGGAATTAACGGAAATAAATTGCTAGATTCTTTGAGAAAGGGCAAATAATATTTAATATTCGATATTAAAATCTATCGAATGAGCTTTATCCCCCATTTAATTTAAAGGGCGAAAGCTGTGCCGTTTAATTCCGAAGAGGATGATGAATATTGGACCAATTTTTAGAGATATCTCTAATTTGCAAACCATGTATTGCAAGTGAACTAAATTTCGTTTTATTTGACAGTTGACATTTATAGTAATTTATCCTTGTTATCTGGTAAATACACTGATGGAAAAAAAATTCCAACACCATCAAAAAATTATTGTACAGTAATGAAATTTTAGGAATACATTTGTATAGGTAACATATTTAATTGATTAAAGTTTCAAGATCACAGGTAGAGACATTGGCGAGAAGAGCCATTTCAAATGTGAAATGTTGGTCCATTAGTAACCGGTGTAACCGCCAAAATTTTGAATGCAAACATGCAAACGTGCATGCATTGTGTCGTATGAGGGTGAGCGTTAACCTGTTGGAAGACACCCCTTGAATGCTGTTCATGAATGGCAGCAAAACAGGTTGTATCACTAGACTGACGTACAAATTTGCAGTCAGGGTGCGTGGGATAACCACGAGAGTGCTCCTGCTGTCATACGAAATTGCTCCCCAAACCATAACTCCAGGAGTAGGCCCTGTGTGTCTAGGCCGCAGACAGGTCACTAGCAGGCGTTCATATGACCTCCTTCTAACCAACAAACGGCTATCACTGCGACCAAGGCAGAACCGGCTTTCATCAGAAAACACAACAGATCTCCACTCCGTCCTCCAATGAGCTCTAGCTTGACACCACTCACGTCGCAAACGGCAGTGGTTTGGAGTCAGTGGAATGCACTTTACAAGGCATCTGGCTCGGAGCTGTCCTTGAAGTAACCGATTTGTAAGAGTTCGTTGAGTCACTATGGTGCCAACTGCAGCACGAATTTCATCTGCAGACGCAGTACGATTAGCCACAGCCATACGCCGAATACGACGGTCTTCCCTCTCAGTAGTACCACGTGGCCGCCCAGAACCTGGTCTTCTTGAGGAAGTACCTTCCCTTGACCACTGCCGCCAATACTCATGCACAGTGGATACATTCCTGCCAAGTCTTTCAGCAATATCGCGGAAAGAAAACCCACCTTCTTGTAGCCCTACAACACGGCCTCGTTCAAACTCAGTGAGCTGTTGATAATGGCTTCTTCGTCTTTTCAGAGGCATCCTTGACTAACATTAACCCACAACGACAAATCTCAACTGTAAATAACGATCACGAACCTTACAGCGCTTATTTAAAGCAAACCTCATTTGCAAGTTCATAGTGTCGCTACTAGCGCCACACTTAGGCGCGTAGCTCGAAATTTGAATCGACGTCATCTTTCAGATGTATAAACACGCCTACCAAATTTCGTTTATCTAGCACAGCTCCTTCCTAATGTTGGGAGTTTCATTTCATCAGTGCATGGCATCAAATCTTATTTTAGTTAGAGCTGTACCTATGAGATATATAATTAAAACGGTTGAAAACCTTCTAGATAGCAGATACAATTGAAAGGAAAATGCAGATTGGATGTAATTTCAGTTTTATCAAAAATTCCTCATTATTAATACTCAAATTATAGTATGAATTAGAAAAATTATCGCCTCATCATAATGAACAATTTTAGATGCTAAATAGTTTTTGATAGTTGCAGTTCTTTACATGTAATTTCAAATTAATAATTCGTAACTATAATACATCAATGTAATGCAAGACATCGACCAAAATTCACAATTATTTGGCGGAGGGAGAGGCACCTTTCTTAGAGAGCAAATGCGAAAGTTTTAGAAATACCACTCCCGTGGATTTCTGTTGTTTCTTTCCTTTTACTTAATATGAGAAACCCGGCGGGGGGGGAGAGGAACTTCATAATTGATGATGAGGTGCTTCCGACATGGTGGTTGAATCTCACCAACTCAATGGCTGTAATAAAGGTGGGGAATCTGGCTCCTCCCATCGATAACGGGACATACTTCCTATGGGGAGGGTTGTACCATGGCCGGTGATGGCCCCTGGGACTCAACCACAGTTCCCGCCAGTGTTGCTGTAGCGGCGATCCGGTCATTTGTTTGTTTCATAATGTTTTGGGGATGTTTGATTTTAGGATTGCGATCGTACTTTGAGATATTGTTGATAGCTTCATTATCCATATTAGCAAGATTATTGAAGAAGTTTGTGGCCAGTTTGGTATAAATTTTTTAAGCGAGGGGTAGTACAGGGCTTTTTGAGTTTCACTGTTTGAGAGGTATCTGGGTGCTTTGCAAGTGTATTTTAGTATTTGATTTTGTTGTTGCTCTAATATTTTGAAATTGATTTTGGTTGCGTATTCCCAAGAAGGGCAAGCATATGTTGGTACTGGACGCCAAGAAATATTCTCTTGAGTGCTTGCCTTTTTATTGTCTCTCCATAGAAAGTGATCTCACTGACAGGAAGTGAAGTAATGACGAAAGTTCTCCGAAAACTAGTCTCTGTTGATAAAATGTGCAGACTATCAGGATTTTTCTAGAAAAGGCCTTTTGTCGCCAAACTCTGAGATCTTTGATGCAACACCTGACAGCATGTAATGCAAATAACTGTGTTGGATAGCAACTTCAAAGTATAACAACAAAAACAACGTCAAACCAAAACAACATTATTTTCTCGCATGATAATAATATCCCATATAAAAAATAATCGCTATTTGTTAATTTAAACACAATTTCTTAATAGAATTTCACCATTAGCTCGACTAAATCTTATTCAAAAAATATGTATTATGAAAAGAACAAACTCTAACATAAAATAAAAAGCGAGGATTAAATTTTAAATAAACCAAGTATAAGCTAAATAAATAACTTAATTGAAGCATTTCAATCTTTACTTTAATAACTAATTCCAAATTAAGAAATAAATCTCATTCGCCAAATTAGCAACGGTTAGCCGTTGATTGCACGCTATGAACAGCGCCGTTCATTAAACAAATGCAATTTATGTACCAGGAAAAATCCACGGTTCTAAGATTTTAAAAATCAATTAATTGAGATAAATCACTCCCTTCTTTTAAAAGGAGGGGAGATTTCAGAGGGCTTTCTTAGTTAGTATTCCATTCTTGAAATCATGGAACGCGTTCTATCCTGTTTAAAGAGATGCGCTAATTAAACCACAAGGGACTTAAGGTTGCTACATCAATTATACTTTTGTTTTTATCGGCCCTTTAGGCCGGGGTCTTTCGATTTTTATAGGAATTTATATGCAGTGCACCTTATTGTAATTAAGAAAAATAAAAGAAGCATTCGATTTACCTCCAAAATCGATATATTGTTAAAGAACTTCCAATAAGAAAACACAAAGACTGATTAGAACTCAAAACAGGCACTGCTTCGATTGCAATACTCCGCATTTAAGAAACAAGAGAAAAGAAAAAGATGACTATTTTACGGAAAACATTTGAAGAGCTTTATTGATTTCCAGGGAAAATGTTTCTATTTTTTAAAAGATGTAGTAGATTACGGAGATAAAACTGGAATGATAAACCTCTAGCAATGAAGTGTTTTCATAGAGTTTGGAATTTACACGCTGATCCAACTGATCGCGAAAATTTGGCAGATAATATATCAACGCTAATTTAATTTTATGACAATATTATCTCGTTACAAAATAAGTAAGCTATTTATTTGCATAAAATTTTAATTCAGACAGAATTCCAGTTTAGAATTTATTTAAGGTGCCTTAATATGCTTGATTGAGTTTTTTAAAAATAAAAGTCCTAAAATAATAAAAAATTTAAATTTTTGCATAAAAAATATGTAAATTTATTGGCAAAGGTTTTAAGAGAAAAAATTATTGATTGATCAAAAACAGTTTGAACGAAAAATTGCCTAGAGAACAGATTTATTAAACGATTTACTTAAAATTTTGACAACTAAAGAGATATATTATCTAGTTCCTGAACTAAAACACAAGCTGCATTTCTATCTGCCTTTTAAATACTGATTTACGACTGATAAATAACAGGAGAATTTAAACTTTTATTCACGTTCTGAAACATTAAAATAACAATAAAATATTTCTAAGCAAATAGATGACAAATTCTCTAGTTTGAGAACTGCAAAATATATTGAAAAACTATTATACAAAATACCAACGAAAAATATATATTAGATTTTAATTTATAAGGCTTTTTGTAAGAAGATTCAACCACAGATTAGAACTTGAAAAAATAATATTAAAACGTTTGTAAATGCAATTATAAAAATTATTGATCACATTTTGTAGATCAGACCAAGCTATCTAGATCTATCACAATTCAAACTGTTTACTTCTTGGGTGATTTGGGTTCAATAAAAAAGAAGTTTCAAATTTTTTAATTAAGTTTTAAGTAGAATTATTTAGAATGTTAATTTTTTATATAATTTTGGAATATATTATTGCATAAAAATCCTTTTTACATGTATTTAATATTCAAAATATATAATTTTTATTCACATTTTATTTCTAAAATTTAATACATTTTAAATATTTTACAGCAGCATTTTGCATTTTATTTTTTAATATTAAAACCCTACCTGTTCCGATAATAATCAATGTATAACCAGTCAATGTATAATGTACCAGTAATGTATAACCAGTCAAAATAATCAATGTATAACCAGTAAAAATTAACCAGTTTTGTACCGCTTTAAAATTTAAAAGATAATCAGTTTAAGGATACAAATTTTAGAGACATACAAGTCTTTTTCTAATTTTAATCATTTTACTTTAGCATATACTCAATATATAAATAGAAAGTATTGTAATTATCAAAAATCTCGAAATCGAAATTTCAATGAATCTTGATTTTCAGAATTCACTGAATTATAAGAAATGGCATATTTTTGGAGTTATGCCGGTATATTATAAATTGAATAACTATTTATGGTGGACTCCTATCAACTTTGGAATAAAATACATCCAGAAAAATTATGTACATCGCTACTATTCAAATATAAATAGGCATGATAACTACGACCTAAGAAAGCTAGATACAATTTTAATATTGAAAGAGCAGATATGCATCAAATTTGGATCTAGTGGAAGGGTTGATTATCTGCTTCAGAAGCATATAAAAAGCGACAGCTTAAAAGCACATTGATATAACAATAATGTTGGTGTATGATTTTTTGATAAATTTTAATATTTATATGTAATTTTGGTTTTGAATGGCAAAAAAAGCAAGACGGAATTCAGAATACCCATGCTATTTTCTTTTATTTGTAAGAATCGCAAAATCTTAATCTTTTAAAAAATATTATTAGCGATCGCACTTAATTGAGTCTTTCGCGAATGTTATTTGATATTGGATTGTTGTTTGTACAACAAACCTACATCTATTAGAGTGTATGTGAGAAAGTTAAGGGGATTTCATCCCAAAACTTTCCTAACATTTTAAACATATTTCACAATAATACATTTCTTCATTTTCGTTATCCTCCCAATATTAAAAACATTTTTTGTTAATTCTGATGCTGCTATATAATTAAAAACAAATTTTTAACCCTTTGCACTCGAGGTTTCCGGAGCGGAGCCATTTAAAATTGATCTTCGAACTCGAGGGTTCCGCTACGGAGACAATGCAAATATTTTTCAGTTTTTAAACAATGATAGAAGTTCTTTCTTTAAAAACTGAAAATTATTTGCATTGTCTCCGTAGCGGAACTCTCGAGTTCGAAGACTAATTTTAAATGGCTCCGCTCCGGAGCCCTCGAGTGCAAAGGGTTAAAATACTACAAACTTAGATTAATCAAGCCTAAAACATTATCATTTAAAAATATATCGGACTACAAATTCAAATCTCCCTTATTTTTATTTCAACTTTGACATTTTTATCCGGAAAAATCTAAAAGTATGCATCGTGTTTTATATACAAGGTAACTTCAATAAGGAAACGAAAAGATAACAAGACGACCATTCAATTTATCTACGTATCACGTTCTCCAAAATCGATGGGCTTTCAACGATTATCAGACAAAGAAAAAAATTCACTGGAATTCTAGAGAGACATCATTGCTTTAGAGAGAATACTTTAAATTTAAGGGTGCCAAAAGACTGACGAGTTTACATCGCATACATTATTGAAAATGTTTTCAGACACATTATCGGTTTTCCGAGAATAATTCTCCGTTTTGTTTCAGTTAACTACAGAAAAAGAAATTAAATTTAGGGAAAGTATGGCACGATTTCAATGAATGAACAATTGTCGATATCGCTTTTAGAGTCCATTAATAGTTTTTATTTAATGATAAATATGTACCCTTATCTTAAAAGTACAGTTGATTCATAATTGAGTTGATATTAAACAGCATGTATTAAAGCATAATTATATAAAGAAATAATTATTTTTGATTGAATAATTACATTGCATTTGAATTCAAAATTTTATTACAAATTCCCTGAAACAATGCGGTTACGGAAAATTTTAGAATGTAATGGAATTTTTTTTTAATCTGCTTGATTCTATTTACCATCGTAAACAATAACTTATGGTTATAGTACTTATGGCACTTTACAAGTCCGCTGGCAGTCATCTGTTCGCGATTTAAGGTATCCGACTACGTTCGAAGGAAAATTTTGAAGAACTGGATATTTTAGAAACCATTTATGGTTTTTAGATGTATTTGTTAATTATAAACACTATAAATACAAAAAAAATATTATTTAAAAACATAATATATTTTAAGAAATGGGAAACTTTACTATAAATAGTAATGAAATTGAACCAAAACGGTTTACACTCTACAGAAAATTGTAATGCTGCAATCCTATTTTTCTTTGCTCACAAGTTATAGAATATAATAATGAATGAAATGAACCAAAATATAAGAAAAAGTTTCTGATACAAAGAAGTTTTGGGTAGAAATATACGCATATATGCATTTTTATTCTAAATTTCCAACTTAATTTTTCTAGAAACACCTATAAATGAAAAAGTATTTCGCCAACAATAAAACTTTTGGTTCATTTCATTGTCCATATCATTTAATACACGAGCTGAATTTTAAATGTAAATACCTCTATTAGTTTTTGAGATATCATGTTAACGGGGGGAAACTTTTATGAAAATAAAAATTTTGAAAAATTGAAGTTAAATACAAATTTTAGCTGAAAAATAAATGACCCTGGATGATAGGTCAGGACTTCCTTTTCCTGAAAAAGATGAACTGTTTTGGAAAGAGGAAAGTCCGAACTACAAGAAATGTTGAGAATTTTAAAAAATTTCCATTGAGGTTGATAATCAGTGTTTTAAATGTAGTCGGATACCTTAAGCCGAATGAACGTCTCTTGTTTTTTTTTTCTTTCAATAGAGCCAAAAGTACAAATAAGCTACTTCATACGTAAAACTCTTGCTCTTTACAGGAAAGGGGGGGTACATTCACACACCTCACAAATAGAACAACCATGCCCGAACCTGGAACTGGAACACCAAAATCACGCGGAAGACGCATTACCCCTATGAGGTTAGGAGGCCGACGAACAGTAACTTCCTAAATAAAGGTTAATAATTTCGGACTACTACTGTATTTCACACTCATTTCTATTTCCGTTAACGTTCACTTTTCCTTTAGACAGAAAGACTTCAAAGTCGATTTTTTTTTAAATTTTAATACCACTTGAGTGGTAAAGGATGGTGCCAAATTCAGTGCATCAGAAAAAAAGGCTTAAAATGAATTGGTTATTCTTTATTTTAAAAAGCAACTTTAAAAAGCAAAAAACAAGATATATATCACTAACGATAAATGATGATTATTAAGGTATCCGACAATGTTCAAAGGAATTTTTTTGAAAAATTTGATTTTTTAAGAACTATTTAAAACTATGGTTTTTAGATGTATTGTCAGTTATAATACAAAATACAATAAATACAACAAAATTTGTTGAAAATATTATATATATTGAGAAATAGGAAAATGTGCAGTAAATGTTAATGAAATTTAAAAAAAAAAACGGTTAACACTCTACACAAAATGGTCATGCAGCAATCCTATTTTTCTTTGTACTCAAATTATAGTATATAATAATGAATGAAATGAATCAAAATTTAAGAAAAAATATTGAGATGCAAAGAAGTTATGGATAAAAATATACGTATATATGCTTTTTTTCCACAAATTTTACAAATAAATCCTTCTAAAAACATCTTTAAATGAAAAAGTATTTCATCAAAAATCATTTAAAACAAACGCTGAAATTTTTATTTAAATACCTCTATTAGTTTTTGAGATATCATGTTGACGGTGGAGAATTTTTAAGAAAATTAAAGTTTTTAGAAAATTGAAGCTAAAGACAATTTAGCTGAAAAATATGTGACCCTAGGTTGATAGGCTAGGACTTCATTTTCCTAGAAAAGATAAATTTTTTTGGAAAGTGGAGAGTTTAAACTACAAAAAATAATAATAAAAGGAAAATTCACCATTGTAGTCGATAGCCAGTGTTTTAAACGTAGTCGGTTACCTTAAAATGAATATTATCACCAACTTGGCAAATGAAATCTTGATAAATGGAAAGCATTGACATAATCATTTGTACTACAGTTAAATTTTTCATAGACATTGAATATTAGAAAATTAATCAGTTTTTGAGATCATTTTTATTCCCTGTTAAATATTCGATTATAATATTCAATTAGAAAATTTAGTTTAGAAAAATTAGTCAAATACATAATTTAGTTTTGAAAATCATATCGATAATATCTTCCCTATTATTCGGTATCGATATTTCCTTTTATCATAAGTGTTTATATTGTATTATTTTGTTTGTTTCATCATTTCAAGTTAAATTTTGTTATTACTCTGGAGCACTAAAATTAAGTACTTTTTATCTGGTAACAAAAATTTACAACGCAAGAACAACTTCACTAAGATATATGATGATGATGTCGGGTCAGCTTTACCACGGAAGACCGAGGGGGGAGATGCAGTAGTTTTTGAGGGTAAATAGCCTTGAGCACTCGAGGGCAGAAGTAGACTTTTAGCTCATAGGAAGATTACACTTACACAACCACTTTTTACATGGGCCACTTTAACGCATATCGCAGATAGAACACGAGGGGAAGAAAAATTATGCTCGAACCAGGATTCGAACCCAGAACACGCAGATAACGGGGCAAACGCTCTACACCTAGGGTAGAGCACTGGATTGTAATAACATAATTTTTTCTATGACATTTTTCAATGTGCTTTCTTTGAATCTCGAAGATCTGCAAGGTGGCGTTATAATGTCTGCCATTTGTTAAAAAGCTTGAATTGTGCAATATTCATTATAACATCTGCTGGACTAGTTTTTGATATTGCATCTTTAGGAACTGGTAAGATAAAAGTCCGACCTTGTTATAATCTAAAAGGAAAAATTAGAAAGAATAAAATCAAGAGACGGGAGATTCATAATATTATATTATTCCCTTCATTTATTCCTCTTGGAGCTGCCACCTCTAGAAATATCACCACTTTATCGATTCTTACAATTTTTTTTTATTATTGGTTTATGGTCCTGACAGAGAGGATTCAATCTATAATAGTGCATGGATACCATTTGAACAGGTTCATATCACAAATTATCAAGAAGCACTGCATTCTTTCTTTCATCAATGCTATATCCTAACAAATACTTACTTAGAAGCTTTCACTTATGAATATATTAAGCCATCTATTCAACAGCCAAGGGGAGAAGTCACCTCAAAACTTTCTCGTGCTCATTCTTATTAACATTTCATGTCAGAGAATGTCTTACATGCACTGGATTAAAATAGTTACGAAAAATTAATTATTGGCAGGAATTTGGCATTTTTACTGAATCTATTGTGCCATCCTTTACAAAGTTATTTGGAGATTAATTTCTGACATGCTTTAATGTTATTCAAAAATCGAATCTGTGTTTAGGCCGATTGTAATCAACTGATTGAATAAAATGACACAAAACTACATTTCTAATCACTAAATCACATGACAAATTCATACATTTAAAAACTTTGCGTTCTTGAAAAATAGTATTTACTGGTTTCCCAAAGCAAACCTACAGACAGTCAACCTTTTAATTTATTTAGTTTACAAATTTTATACATCTAACTGTCTTCGTTTTGTAATTACAGTGTTAACTTATATCCGAATGGTAAGGTCGACTTCCTCCAAGTAGATTTCGCTCAAAATTTGACAGAAATCAAGAAATTTGGTCTAACGACAGTAGACCAAATTTCAACAGTCAAGCTAAAATAGTTTTTGAGCTATCTTTGTCGCGGATCAACGGACGGACATTTTCCAAAAATGCGGTTGTTGTTTTTTCTAATTCAAGGAAATCCAAAAAGTCAAAATTGTAAGTTCGAATTTTTTGATAAATTGCTATATTTTTTTATATACTACGTATACGAGAAAGTAACGGCAAGATTAAAAAATATAGTTATGCGATAATAAAAAAAGATGCATTGCAATCTTCAGTAATTATTTCAGGTTGATATTTTATAATAAAGGGAAAAGATTATCTTCAATCGAATTATTATTAATTTTTTGCTTCTTTCTACATTTATTAAATCCTTAAGCATTATTCTGTGTGTCATTCAAAAATTTTGTACTTAATTTCACTCATACTATGCTTTTTTAATCTTCCCAATCGGTTTACAAGAATTTTACCTCCTAAGGCAATCATGGTTAAATAAATAAATAACTCAGATGGGGTGAGTAAAGTGATAAAATATAAATGCTTAAATCAAATGTCTTTAAAAAAAAATAACGTATCTTAATCCTAATGTAAAACAAACACAAATCAAATTTTCCGCCATTTGAAAGAAAATAAATTCTGTAAATCTGTTATAAATAGTCAGCAAATGATTTGAAGAATGTACATTTCTGTAAATTCCTTTTCTGAAAAGAAGCACAAGCAGAAACATGTTGCAAAATTCCTTTCAACTAAACATTTTTCACTCTCGAATGGAACGGTGACTTGAAAGAATTTAAGCAGTATATAAATGGAAAAAGTAATTCTCGGAGAAGATCGGGATTTGCTATTTTATTTAGTTATTTTTTGTATAGGAAAAGGTAATGTAGCTTGACATTTCTCCGACATTATAGCTGAAGAAGAAAGATAATCGAACATGAATTGCGAAGTGGATTACATGGCAGAAAAACCAAAAATACATCTCATTGCAAAATCTTATTATTTCGGTCATCTATATTCCCAAGCTTTTTTATTAAATCATTTTAAATTTTCTCAGAATAATACATGAATTCCTATTAATCTCAAGCCAAAATATTTCATATATTTGTTTATTATTTTCTCATATGAGTAGTATAGAGAACGAAAAATTCGAATTTGTGATTTTGACTAATCTCCAAGATTTAGACCTCCCTGAGTTCAAAAGATACATTTTTGGAAAATGTCTAGCTGTGGCAAAGATAACTCAAAATCCTTTGTCAGATATGTAGTATCCTTTGTCCAATATGTCTGTGAAAAGTGGCAGGAGGTTTAGGTCGTGCAAGTCAATAATAAACTACATACCATTCATTCGAAAATAAATATGTGGTCAGTTTTACCGAACCGAGGCGCAGATGTAAAATTAATTCGTCTACGTATTGGTCACACAAGATACACTCATAGACATTTGTTGTTTGGGGAACGGGCCCCTCATTGTACGAACGGAATTCTTACTGAATGCCTTTATTTTACTTCAGATCGTTTAACTCACTTTCACTCGCCTATTTTAAATTTAGGTGACCTAGTGGGTGAGAAACCTCACTCAAAACTTTTTGACTTTTTAAAAGCCATTGGTTTTTTGCATAGCATTTAAAATTTAAGATTTATTTTTATTCATGTACCCCATCTTTATAAGTTATGGATCTTCTCAGCTTTGACATTTTTACAATATACCCTACTTTCATTTACCCATTTTATATTAGAACTATTTAAAAATCCTGGTGGATGGCGCAGCATGTCCAGAATTGGACCTTGTGCCAGTAAAATACACCATACCTTTGTCAGATGAAATTTTTTATAAGGTCTAAATGCCAAATTTGTAGATTTTTGTCCGCTTAGAGGAAGTATGTCTATCTGGTTCAAATATTAATCAGTAATTGCAAAATAAAGAAAGCTAAGTAGATAAAATTAGATACACAGACTGAACATCTACGGTCTATACACCTGTCAAATTTTGAGGTAAATCTAACAATGATTTGACTGTCTATCAGTCCGTACTTTGAAAAACAGGTAAACGCGATAATTCAAAAATGCAGCGCTTTAAATAAATAAAACTTATGGTATATTTTATATGAGATTTTGTGTCTACAAGCTCAATTTTGTGTCAAACTTTATTTCAATTGTTTGAGAAAAACGTGCTCAAAACACAAATAAAATTTTTGGACACTATTAACACATGCCGGGGATTAATCATCAAATAACTCGTCAAAGATAACATTATAGATTCAGTGAAAATTCTAAATTTAAGCCAAAGTTAAATATTTTGTAACATCGTATGCCAATGCCAAGTAAGGCATTCGCTGGCAGGACAAATTTATTAGAGTATGCAAGAAAATTTTGAGTGACCACACTCGGATTTGTTAATCTGTGCAAATTATATCGGTTTTCGAACCTCATGAAGCTCCGAATTCTAATTATAGGAGTCAAGTTGGATAGTAGTAACTTATAAAAAATGCAACACTTCTCAACTTAACGTCATTTATCTTATCTCAAAGATATTTTTCTCCAAAATGATAAATATTTCTCAAACTCACAAAAGAAATTCGAGCTAAACTTTTTTCTGCCACTAAAAGTCTTCAAAAACTCTTTTCTTTTCTTTTGGCAATTTTTATCCTCAATACGAATCGTGCGAAGCTTTAAAAGATTCTTTAACTTCACTTTAATCATCAAAAAAAGAAAAAGTTCCAAGGGCAAAGTTTCCATCATTAATCTTGATTTATAGAATATTGCCCAAAACATTAATCTCACCAGTCGAAATCGAACAAATATAAAAGTATTCTTTAGGATTTCTTGGACCATCTCTTATAATTGTGACGCTGCATTTCTAAAATATCTGTATTGAAGCACATTATAATGATGGAAAAAATATCAACATCTTGGGTATTATTCTTATTAAAGGAACGAAATAATTAATAAATTAGGCTGACCATTAAAATTATGATCCGAAAGTTGACGTATAAATCATGAAATATAGACAGACAGATATTCTCAACAGGAAATGATTTAAATTAGTTAAATAATCATATATTTTGTGCTAATTAAGTCAAAAAATTTATTGTTAATTAAAATTTATTGAAGCTCCAATTTTTATACAGTCTTCCCAGTTTCATAAGTCGTATTTAGCAAAATATTATTTGAGACATTAACATTTTCAGCAAAGAATAATAATAATTAATTCTTCTGCCACTAAAACTAACCGACTAATGAATGTTTAAATATTACTATTTTATACATTTTAAAAATTCAACAATTACTTCAAATCCGCCTTTAAAGGGAAACCTTAACATATTAAAGGTGGTGATCTGGACGAAAGACTGCTAGGTAACGCGGATAAATCGTAGTACTACAACTCCCTTCTTTAATGTGTTAAGAAAGAAGCGTGACTGTTTATCGACTTGTAATAATTTTATTCAAACCTTCATAACTCAGTCAGTTATGACTGCAATTCTGAGAGATTTTTGTTATAAAATGTCAATGCATCGAAAATATTAAATATCATCCATTTCATCAAATAATATTATATTAAATATTTTATGAATAAGCTATCGAAACCCCACAAAAATTTAGATTTTTCAAAATGTTTTCTGCATTGCATTGTTTTACATTACAAAACACGAAATATAGTACAGAGCACCATTAAAAGTATTTTACATCTTGAAATAGATGAAAAAGTCTAACGGTTTAGAAGTTATCATTTGAACCAGAATTTTGGTATCCAATATTTATTTATTAAAAATTCACCAAACTATTACCAATCAATAAATCAATTTATTATTTTCATTTATTTTCAACTGTATAAAATCTGAAAAAAATTCTTTAACATTAAATATGCCGTGATCGGTGACCATGGTCCAATCACAGAATGCATTATTGAAATGTTGGAATATTTAGGGCTCAACAAAGGATTTTTCTTTTCACTTTTGCAATATAACTTCTTTATAAAATTATGGGATCTCTCATAACAACTATTACGACTACTACTGAAAAATTGATCCTTTTAGAATTTATTTGAAATAGATTTGTAAATTGTATATCAGGATATAATATTTATCCTATTACAGTGGTATTATCTTTATCATTAATATTTATCAGGATAGTGATATCTACCCAAATATTCAACTCACAAATCAATTGATACATGTTTCCTTTTCTCAAATAGAAGGAAAAAAAACCAATAAAGGATATTAGAGAAATAATGTTGTAGAAGAAATTATTTCCAAGTTGCCTTAATTATTTCCTTTACCGTTGTAGGCGTACTCTCTAAATTCATTAATATTATCAATAAAGATATCTTGGAAAATATGTTTGACACATTTAATTTCTAAAACTTTATTTTCTCTTGAAGAATTTTAAAAAATGAATTAAAAATCAGTATTAAATTTATCTGCATTAATACAATAATAACTTAATATTTTTATTATTTTTACTATCTAATATGATGACATCTTCTATTTCGGGAATTTTTTTTCTTATTTTGAATTCAAATGGAGATCCATTCAATGCTTGACTTATTTATGTATTCGAAGTAATTTTAATATTGAATTATAATAATTATGAAGGTTTATTTTACAGTTATGAAAATTTGATAAATTGATGCATCTTTAGCATACGGGCAAAATAGGTAAGTGGTTAATTTAAATAAAAAGTAATATTTATATCAGTAATCAATGTTTTAATATATTGTTGACTCGTTTTGAAGCAAAATGAAGACTATTTATGGATAGACTGGTAACTCCGTATATTGTTAAGCACGATGATAAAAGCATCAAACTACTCTTTCTGCTTCATACTACATGAACGATAAACTATACAAATGTAGTCTCGACCGACGAACGACCGCTTCTGATGCTATTAAGTAGCTACGAAATCTTCATGGAATATTATCGGATTTTCCATAACGAGTTTAATATTCCTGTCGTTCTTTAGTAGAAAGTTATCGTTCTAGTCGTAGTAATTGCCTTCAAAATAATTCTTCGCATCTTCGTGTTACAATGTTAAGCTTATCCATATCTTTTCTAGAAAATTTTAATAAATCCGATGTCTTGAAATCTACTATCAAAGGAATAAACACTTTGCTTGTGAGATGTATTTCCCATTCATGATGAAACAGTTTTATTTCTTTAAAAATTCAATAAGCGGACGATATTTATTTTGAATATTTTAGAAAGAAACTGGCAGCAATTCGTAGAATTGTTTCATCTTTCTCTGTCTCATTCCATTTTTAAAAGTAAATTGTGAAATATTCATTCCTTCCAACAAAAGAAAAACTGTTCCGCGAAGATCCAAATTATTCCACTAACTTATGCAAATGCGGCAACTGATGAAAGCAGATAAAAGAAGGAAAGACTTCTATAGAAAAATATTCTTTACCAAAAGGCAAAATGAATTTTAAAGCCACAAAAAAATTCAATCCCACTCAAAGAAATAAATTCTTGGATGATATATTCGTTCATATTTATATTACTCAAAGCTATTATTTTCTTTGGAGAATAATAAACATTTAATTTGTAAAGTCTTTTGCATATCTAAGCTGTACACATAATACAGAAAATAAGGAGGGAAAATGCGAGGCATTTTCTTGTTTGTCTAAGCCAAGAATGTTGAATATTATTTCAGATTTTCAAAGAGCCTGCACTTATAATGCGAATAGATATTTCTCAAAGATTAGCCCACGCATCTATTCGATGATGATATGGATATGCAAAGCTGCTGAGAGCC
>JAPMOQ010052683.1:1197147-1300066 GCA_026543055.1 Argiope trifasciata | reverse complement strand
CCTCTTGAATCAAGCCTATGGTTTCTAATCAGTGGACGAAACCTTCCGGTTGCCTGGTCCTGTTACATATTGCTGTTGTAATCAGATTTCTGTCTACTTACTTATTTTCAGTGAATATAATGAGAATGGGTGAATTTTAAAGTGAAACCACATAAATATTAAAATATAGATCTACTCATATCATTCCCATCTATGATGGATAATAATAAAATAATTGATCAGGGAATTTAAAAAATATTTTTTCACTCTTCTTATTAAAAATATTTCCTTACTTAAATTCTTCTTCAAAATATATTCCTTCAAAACATCAAAAATTGTGTTTTCGATTTTAGGGTAGTCAAAAACTTGGGTACTCAAAATTTCAAAACAAAATTTTGAAGCTTACAAATATTATTTCTCTATATAAATTCATATATAGGAAAATAAAAAGAAATCTATAAATAACCTGCAATTCTTTGCATGAAAAGATGGTAAGAGGTAGAGAAACAACTGAATTATATCGAATTATTTAAATATCAATATTAACATAATATGTAACTATACATATTTATTTAATTTGGAGCCTTTAATATGCTTAATTTTTTGAAAACTATCCTTTTTTCTTTATTTACCTGATGCTTTAAATTTTCCGATCTAAATAACTTCTCAATGAATTCGTAGTTCCTGAGTAATAATATAAGATTTCTTAGTTTATTTTTAATTACCGTCACAATTATTTCTTTAGGTAACAACTATTTATAGCATTTTAATTTTAATTCTCAGAAACTATTTTTTTTTTGTTACAATAATCAATGAATGTTAGCACAATACCGAAAAATAAAACTTCTCTTAGAATACTAAACTACTATTAGTAGGTTAGCTTTCTTTTCCCAATTTACAAATCAAAACAATAGAAAAGTCATTCCCTATTACATTGCAGAGAAATAATTCTGCTTTTGTAACACACTTAATAATCGAAATTTTTGAAACGTCATAATTATCTAGTAAATACATATATCGTAATAAAAAAACTATTCTAATTCTTCTCAAATAATCAGTTGCTTTGAATATTTCGATAATTAAATCAAACCAACAGGGAGTTTCTATTTCAACACCGATAAAAAAAACTTTAAAAACTGTCTTACAAATGTAAAATATCTTGAACGCATAATTTTCCATTAATCCGAATCTATTCTTTGCAAGGTATATTTACGTAATCAAAAAAGAAAAATAATAGTGGTTCAAAATATGCTCTAGAGGCCTTTTATTAAAATAATTGTTGCTTCGGAAAGAAATATTTCAAATATTCTCATTTCGAAAGTCATTAAAATAATCCCAAGGCGTTTCTAATCACTGAAAAAAATTTTACTTCTATGAATTGTACGAAGTTTTCTGGATTTTTGAAAATATATTACTGATTTTTAAAAAGAAGTTTATAAAGTCCCAGTTATTTTTTTAAAAAAACAGCAAATGAACTGTAATAAATAACAGAAAAAAACCGATATTATAACATGTAAAATAATAATTCGAAACGGTTGTTTTTCATTTCCTCTAGTTATTTAAAAAATATATTCACAATGATAATGGAAGAGTTTATTAGAACGAATAATAGAAAAATACATGCAGAAATACTTTCTGCTACCGTTTTTAAGTCCTTTTTGTTGCTATTGTTTGTTTACAGTGTCGGAAGAAAAACCTAAAGTTAATAAAAGTGGTTAATATTTACTGTTCGTTTTAGCATTCTCAGAAAACCACTTTTCGACGATTCTCTAAGATTAAGGGAAGAAGCGTTGAAGAATGAATGTATTTCCAGAAATCTTCGTCATTGTTTGACATAGATTTTTGTCCTATTATGTACCTTTTTATTCAATTTTTTTACAATTTTTTATTGCTAAATGTAAACATCCCCTTCTTTCAGCTTTCCTCAAACTCCTATTTTGACGAATAAGACCCATCCTTACGCATGCGCAAAAGCGCGGAGAGTTTTAGAATCCGTTGTCAAACAATATAAAGTAAGATAATTATGTGAAGTGTGATTTTTTATATACTTTTCTTGTGGCATTTCCCACCATGAGAAATAAGAAGAAGAATGACTCTTGCAGGCAATATTTATGCAAAAAAAACAATTACTTATGTCAAACATAAAATGATATATATATACATGAAAAAGGTCTTGTTGCCAACATAAAAATCACTATTAATTCTAGTATTGAGGAATTGAATGCATTCATTTCTCAAGGGAAATTATTATTTGTGGCAACAAAAAAAAAATTTGTTTTCTAACCTATGAGTATATTTCATGCAGAGCAAAATTAAAGAAAATTATTATAAAAAATTAAAATCCATAACAAAAAAAAAGATTTAAAGAAATATTTCTAAAAATATGTTTCTTCAAAGATATGAAAAAGATAGATCATATTACCTTTTAAAGCACATATTTAATTTACTTTCTCCATAAATAATTCCATCTGTTTGGCTGGCATTCTTATATTAACATCTAGGAATTATACTCCTTAAACTACAGAAAAACAGAAAACCTGTAAAAAGAAATGAATTTAAAAAAAAATCGCATATTTTTAAAATCACACATTTATTGATTTTCACATGGAATAATTAAACTAATACACAGTATTACTGTTACATCAACATCTAATATCAACAAAAATACTATAAATAAAACTTCTCAAATTTCCAAAATGCTAGAACATCAGATTCTTTTGATTAATAAAATTTATCTGGAACTGGGCAAATTTGCTTATGCGCAAATTTGCTAACGCTCCTCTTTGTAAGAAAAGAATTTTAATAAAAATAGTGTTTAGAAGGAAAAAAAAATAAGAATATCTATAAATTATCGTTTGCGGGTTTTTTTTTTTTCAAAAATTATTAAGTTGAGTTGATTCAATTAAATTACGTACGTGACAATTATGTTAGGTCAGGGGAAAAATATTTTTATGGTGCAGCTATTATTGATTAAATTTTGTTTATCAATGACAACATCCACTTTTAAATATTTTGAATTACAAGGTCGCAACCATTCTTATTCAACTATCATATATCAGGTATAATGACCCAAAGGATAACCTTTTATTTAAATAACCATTTATGAATAACATTTGCAAAGCTAATATAACAAATGGATATAATTTATAATGAAAATTAACTATTAGAGACTTCTTCAAGCAATCTGGTTCAATTGATACTCCAATTTTAATTGAAAGCAGATTATATAACGAGATAAGGATTCGGACAATAAAAGTACTTCTTACAGCAAAATATTTTATCTAAAGTTACTTTTGAGTTAAAAATATTGCATGTGAAAGAATTCTATTCACATACAACGCTGAGTATAAGATAAAGTAAGAATATATCACTGAAACGTCACTATTTTACAAAGACATACATTTTCTCTTCGCTTTTTGACATTTCACTTTTGCTTGACTGTTGCTACCACAAAATGCTAACAAATTGTTTGCTTTGATGTTACTACTGTTCAGTCTACCACAAAATGCTAACAAACCACAAAGCGCTACTTCATTTGAATAATTCTGCATCTTCATTCAACGACCCTCATAACACCAACCTTTGTCGGAGAATATATTTTCAACTAAGAGGAACGGAAACGCTCACAGCTGATGGTAAACTCAAAAAGAAGTGAAAAATGTCAAATTTAATCTTTTAGAGATTAAGGAGTTCCAGAATTTTCTTTGAAGTCAATAAAAATAAAGCCGCAAAGCCGCCGTGATGTGACATAAGTATTCAGTACTAGAATACGAATTGTTGCTTGAAGTTGTAATCCTCGTGGCATTCTTAAATCGTATAGGTTCTTACAAACGCTGCGTACAATAAATATATCTTGTAACTTTCATATCAAAAGATTTTATAACTGGATATATATGTTAGAAAGCATGAAGCGTGGATGATGTACAGCAAGGTGTAAGATGTTATTATTTTAAGCCTTACATGTTATTAAGAGGTATTTGAAAGAACTTTTTCATATTGATTTATAATCAGAATTGTACGAAAATATTCAATTATAGTTAAAATCATCATAACGAGGGCCATTTCTTATGTGAATATTTGCTTCAATATGAATTCAAAAAACGCAAAGGTATATATAAAGTAGGTTTTGATAGTTTTTCAAAACAGTTTTTTATTTTTTAAGTAAATTTGTCGCTTTTGGAAACCGTTTTTTAAATTAAGAAAACTGGTTTTCCGGTAAACCTTAAGGGCCACGGTAGCCTGATGGTAAGGTCTCGGCTTTGGAACCGGAGGGTTTCAGTTTCGAGACTCAATTCCACCGAAGAACCGTCGTGTGAGGGGGTCTCTTGAACGTTAAATCTGTCCGGCCAAACGTTCTCCCGCTGGTGTGGCGTGGAGTGGAGAGGGGAGGTGCCACTTCAGGTGTCGTCCTCACCATCTGTCCGTGGTTCAAAATTACGAGATCCCTCCCAAAATAGCCCTCGTGTTGCTTTAAAACGGGACGTTAATATAACTGAACTGAACCGGTACACCTTAAAATACCTTTTCTTCTTCAAATAAATAAATACAATATTTTGAATTTTATCGGTTGAGATCGATTTGCTTAGCAGCTGAAGGTTTAGGGCGATGGAATGCCAATTTGTCAACAAGTGAAGGTATATTTGAATTTCTATTAAATAAATTTAAAAATTTAAGCACTGAAATGTTTGAAATTATTATATAATTTAAAAGAACGATTTCCAGAAGGAAGACAAGTAGTATTAGTAACTCTTTTGCTGTATTTATTAAAAGACCGCGATGGCCGGGTGGTAAGGTCTCGGCTTTGGAACCGGAGAGTTGCAGGCTGGAGGCCCGATGACACCAATGACCACCGTGTAAGCGGGTCTGGTGCTTTTTACATCCGTTGGGGTCAAACGTCCTCCTGTTAGTGTAGGGTGGAAGATTGGAGAGGGGGTGCCAGCTCAGATGTCGTCCTCGCCATCTGACCTGTGCAAGTCCGTCCCAAAATAGCCCTAGTGTTGCTTCAAAACGGGACGTTTATAAAACTAAACTAAACTAAAGCTGTATTTATGAAATCCACAAAAATCTTTACCTACACATAAAAAGAAATCATAAACGCACTTAGTTTAAAATGTTATTCGAATTGTTAAACACAGTAATTACATTACTGATACTGGATATTAGCGAAATGCATTTGTATTCTGATAATACCCCATAGCGGCCATCTCACAAAATTTTGAGGTACTAATAGGTTATCATCCGATAGCAACAATGTGAGTACTATAGAAATTTACAAGATACGCTATACGATATTGTCAGTAAGCAAATAGACAGAAATAGGGCATAATAGTCTAATACACTGCTTTAAAAAAGTTAGGGCTCTAAATTTTAAAAAATAAATGAAAATTATTTTTAGAACATTTACCGAAATAATATTAATAACATTACCATGAACAAAAACAAAGTATAAATAATAAAAAATGGTTTTTCTCATTTGAAACGGTGTAAAAAAAGTAGGACAGTTATAAAAAGAACAGAATGTAAGCAAAAAAAAGTATTTTAGTAAAGAATACTCTTTTCATCAGATTTTATGATTTCGAATATTCTGTTTGGAAGTGAATCATACAAAGATTGGATTTCTGTTTGACAAAAATTATCCCATGAGCCATTTCATGCCACTCACAGCTCAGAGAGCAATTCAAACTGCTTCCCACCAGTGTGTATTTGACGAATAAGTATTGTCAAGGATTTTCAACTATATGCAGAGTAGGGCTTTTAGATGGCCATGGTAAAATCTGTACATTTTTTGCAGTGAACCAATTTTTTAATCCACTGGCAATGTGATTTTATTCTCCATTTTGTTCAACATCTCTACTATTCTCCTCCTAACTTGAAGAAATAAAAAAAGATCAGAGTTCGGAATAATAATTTGGCCTATATGTTTTTGCCTACCATTGAGGTAGACCAAACTTGTTCTTCCTCCATAATCAACTGCTAGCCAAACCATCAAACTTCCTCTTCCTATTTTTCTAGTTGAATAATATTGTTCTGCATTCTTTAGACAATGCCAGCAGTATATTGATAACTGTACGGATTTTTTTTTTATCTGAAACTATAACAAAAGTCTATTGTGGTCCATGGCATATGTTCCCTAAGCTCAAGAGAAAAAGTTTATAATGTGTATTTGTTTCCACTTTGTATGATGCCTCTGTGTTTTTTTTTTTGTATTGTTTTTTGTTTTTTGGAAACTTATTTTTTGGACTTGGGGAGGCTGTAATATATTTTTTGCTTGGACAAACGAATAAGTTCGGCTTGATTTCGAGCTTTTGCAACACTTCCCTTACTCTTTTTAAGCTCATGGACAAGCTTTCTTCCATAACGAGGCGTTAACTTTTTAGGACTATAGTCTTTTTTCTTATTCCTATTCAGTTTGAATATTTTAATAAAGTTAGAAATTATAATAGGGTTGATGTAAAGTATACGAAAGATCACTCTAATACCTTTACCTTCAATTTTATTAGCAACAACATGATCCTTTCGAAAAACTCTTAAGGCTATACCTCTAGGCTTTCTGAAATTAAGGCATCAGTGAAGATTTTAAAGAAATATACTTACTGAAGAAAAAGAGTTTTTAAAAAAAAGTCTATACTTTTTTATCTTTTCGTGATTATTCCATCAAATAAAAAAATATAGTAGATGCCCTACTTTTTTATACACTGTAAATCATATATTCTCATCTTTCTAATTAATAGCGGTAGCTATTTCATTTTTACATGAAAATTAACAAAACCTACATAAAAATCTAGCCAGGATAAAAATATAAAAGAAAATTTACAAAAAATGATTGTCCTTCTACTTATTTTCTCGCTGCAGAGAGTTAGTTACAAAAAAGGATGGAGGGGTAAAATTGCACTTTTTTTCCAGAAAATTCGTCTATATAGATAAACTTAAAAAGGGAAAAAAATTAATTTTGCTTAATTTAAAATTAAAGCATAAGAAAACTTATCTGAATATTTTATAAAAATCGTTAGTGCCGTTTCCGAGATAAACTAAATAAATGTATAAATGTATAGTAACTCTTTTAAAGTTATTATATGCGAAATATGCAAAATTTTGATAAACCACTTAGATTCGATTCAAAATAAACTTTCTGTCCTGCAATAAAATATAACACCAGAATATTCCTGTTATAATCCGCAAAAATTAATTACGTCTTTAAATAAGAGGATCGGAATCAGTTTTTTTAAAAATAAAACCGCATACAATTTATTCCAAAAGACTGTTTTAAATTAAAAGTCTTAGAAGCAAACTTAAATTGAAATTATTACAGTTGTTTAATCTCGTACGTAACCTCGTCTTTTGCAACAACAGAATTTTCATTTTACGTAATTAAGTTGTAGAAGACAAAATATTTACGAGGTCATTTTTATGTGTTTTTTTTTCAACGCATTTATTTCTTGACATTTTACTAGCCTTTATTAATTTTTCAAGGTCGCTTTCAGCGACTAGAAACATATATTTGTTAGAATTAGTTTTAAATTTTTTCTGCAAGAGAAACAGCAGAATTTTGAAAACAGAGCTAAATGAATTGCAATGCAGTATCAGAAAGGAACAGAATGATGGAAATTCTAAAAAGATATTAGATTAATTATTAGTCCCACAATAGAATAACAAATGAATAATAAAGTGTATGTTTAACTGTTATAGATACATATTTTTTTGTTTGCTGAGAAAAGCAATGCAAATATTTTAGCACTTTAATCAACAATCGCAGTAAGAAACGAAGTTAAACGCCAGTTTAAATAAATATATTTAAAAGTTTTTTTTAAATTTTTATTTGTGTTGACAAAGGAAATATTTTATTTTGGCAGTAAAAAGCAGTTGAAAAGGTAAACATTTTATTTTAATCAATGTGCTTACGTTAGGAATGTCATTTCATAAGCAATAAAATTTCTATTTTTGAATTTTTGCATAAAATAGACTGATAAAACACAATCGAAACAAATTCATACAAGTTAAAAATAAACAACTTTTTGAAAATGAGTATCAATTTTGTCAGAGGGGTGGGATATATAAAGTAAAAACTCTTATAATTTAGAAATTCAAGAAATTGTTTCCTCACAATTTTCAACCTAAGATTTCAAAAAAATACAATTGTAAAAAATATGTAATAAATAATTATGCATTATTAATTTTGCAATATTTTTTTAATATTTGCAAAAAATACAATTGTTTTTAACAATATGAAGACAATATTTAACATTTGTAAAATTGTATTTTTTATTTCGCAGAACTACAGAATAAACTTATTCGTGGTGGTTCGATCCATAAGCCAATGATTTTCTTAAAATTTTGCAAATACAATAAGAAATTTATTGTCAAGTTTCTAAATCAAAAATTAAGTTGAATTTCTACCTAGTCTTTAAATGTTGCGGTTTAATTGATAAATACTTCAAAAATTTTAATTTTTTCACTTCATGAAGCACTATAACAATTAAAATATTTCTGAATGAATAGATTGGTTATTCTCTAATTTAGGAGCTGCAGATCATATTGAGAAATTATTATACCAAGTTTAAACCAAAAGAATGTACCCTAGATTAAAGGCTTTTCATAAAAAATATTACGAAATTTAGAATTTGAGACAATTAAATCAAAACATGTATTGTGCAACTATTAAAATCAATGTAACTTCACGAATAACAAATTTTTAAAAAACTTCGAATGATTTTATACAGAACTTAAAAATATTAAAAGAAAAATATATCGTTATTTTTGCCATAACTTTTATTTAAAAGTTTTTAGCCATTTCAAAAAGAACTGCTTCATCAGGCTTAATCATGATTTTCCAAAAATTCTCTTATAACTGGAACGTGTGGAGAGAATTTCTAGCATTGGCTCCAGCAAATCAATTTGTGACATGTTTGTTCAAAGCTAATGCCTTCAGCAAGCCATACATCAAGTTGAATGCAAGTGAACGATAAATACATAATTCCCGGAATTACCATATCTTCAATCTTGCAGCCGCTAGCTATCATTCGAAACTGCTTACAATGCAGTAGTTAGAGCATTGTAAGCAGTGAAGGCAGCATCCATGAAGAACTAATTATGAATGAGGCTCTGAATGCTGATGCTATAGTTTTGATCATTTATCAGGAAGAAGTGCATTTAATGGAATTAAAGAAATCTAGATTCTATCAGAGTGAAAGGATTCTGAGTAGAATGTTCATAGAACTATTTAGCAATTATTACAAATTCCAAAACCCATATTTTCTTAGAGAAAAACGAAAATATATAATTTGAAAAGCCTTGCATTTAAGTCACCAGTGATGAACTCAATCGCAAAAGCGCAAGTACGGTTAATAGATTGTAACTTTGTGTAATTGTCGAAGTTGATCATCTTAAACGACTTTTTAAGCTCTTCAATTAACGATTAATTTAATTTAATGAAAAATTAATAAATACTTTTTTTTCTTGATTCTGTCCTTCAAATAATCTTCCGTTTAATTAATATTCATGAAAGTTAAAAGAAAATCATCGCTGACACACCATCAGAAATGTGGCTTAATGGGTAAATCAATAAATTTATCAATATTTCATTAATTTTTTACAGTTAGAAGTATTTTTAGAGTTAGAGGTATAAAACACTCTACATTGAAAAAACATTCATTGATACCTCTTCGCTACCAAGGCTTATAAAAATTATTTTATTATACATCTCTATAGAAACCTAAAGTTTATGTATAATTGTAATAATTTAGGAAATTAGTGCTTATTCCTCGTTTTTTATTCATATAAAACCAAGGATTTAAATAGAATGAAATGCTGAGAACAAAACGTAGTAATTCAAAATGAATATAGCGATTACAAACGGCTATAACTATTTAATGGAAAAGAACTTATCGATATGATTAACACATAATATAGACGGAGCTTCAAAATTTGGTATAGCTACGTCTCAATGTTCTTTTGGTCCCACGGACAATACCTAGGTGGTAGTCCATTTTATGCCAAACATTCTGAAGTATGTCTGCAATCACCAACTCAAGTGTATGTTATAAATATTTACTTTGAGTTCTTTGATTGTTTTGGGTATGGAAAATTTTGAAGTTCCGTCTACATTATGAGTTAATCTTATCTATAAATTCTTTTTCATTAAATAGTTATAGCCGTTTGTAATCGCTATATTCATTTTGAATTACCCTGTAGAATCAAACTGTTGAATTGAGTACGTGATAGTTTATATTGTCCACATATGCTTATTGGAACTAAGTTTGCTAGCATGCTGTACAGAAAATGCGCTAACCATATTTAAAAAAAATTAAACTCTATGCAGGACCACTGAACCTAAAAATATGAAGTTTGGCAGGTAGTTAATTCTTGTGTAAAAGGATTATTTATTAGATTTATCTTTTTTTATTTTACTAATCTTTTTAATTTGCGTACACTGCATGCTTAAAGGACAGTAGAACAACTACATATTTTTCTTCCTTATTGCTATGCAATTAACGGTATGTTAATTCATTAGTTGGAAGAAAAGTTTGTTTTACATGAACGGTGAAATAATGATTGAAAAAAATTTTGAGCTTCAGAAAAGGGAAAATAAAGTATAACCGAACTTTCCGTCGTATATACGAAATATATTACTCTTACAATGATTACGACTGAATTGAGACTGTCAGATAGAAAAGAGAAATGTATAAAGTGGGCTTTGCTGAGGTTCGGAAAATCTTTAGATGAAAAATCTCAAGAAAAATTTTATTTAGATCTGTTTTTGGCATGATAGCCTGAAATGCCTGAAAATGAATGCCGATGGTACCGAGATAAGCTTAGAAAATATGATAAAGATCTTTTTTTCCACATGGGTTGCAGAAAAAAAACTATTCTTTTAAAATAAAATTCAGGCTGTAATATTTCCTTCGACGTATTTCTTTTATATTGATGTTGTTTTATTGGATATTAACTCGTCAATCCATTTTGTAATTGGTTGGAGATCAATTGCTTTACTTTGTTTAATGGGAGGGGAGTGTTGATAACGAAGATTAAGTATTGAGAACGAAATCATTATTTTGTGGCCAGCAATATAATATAGAGTTAACTGAATTTATTTTTAATATAACTGAAAAAGTTTATTGATGACAAAAGGTTCAGCAGTGTAATTAATTCTGGTACTGTAGAGGCTTTTTCATTACTCGGGTAAGTAAACAATATACAGAGTGTTTATAATTAAAATTCCACTTTGAAATGGCCATCAAATGAAAACTACTAGGCCAAATGTTATCAAATAAAGCCTAGTAATAGTTTGAAGGAAATCATGGAAATTTTTACGCATTAAAAAAGGGGTTCAAAAACTAACTACCAGAGGGGGGGGAATGGCATTGTATGCAATACTCTTAAACAAAAATATGATATGAAGACATTGTTTTAAAATATGTGTTTAATCGTTACAGAAATGTGTTACAAAGCTTTCTCAATGTGGTATCCAATAAATTTTGAAAGCAAGATAATTCGCATAATTGCATTCTCAATAACAGCTCTTAGCATATCCCTTTTTAAAGATATCTTTTCAAAGAACGTTTTTCAATGCTATCGCATTGATAATAACATTTAACAAAAAAAGCATGGTTTTGCACGATTAGAGACATTTTCTATTCGTAACAATCAATGAGAACTCTCCCAAACAGACTCGCTTTTATCTGGTAAACCAAATGATGAGTAAAGCGCATCTGCATAAATCATTTACTTCTTCCTGCAGGAAGCCAATTATAAAACATTACTGTTTTACAAAACCCACAAACATGATATGATACATTCTGAAACGATTGAACACATTTTAAACCAATGTCTTCATGTCTTATTCTGTGAAACAATATTGCAAACTGTGCCACTTTCTCTTCAGGTTATGAGTTTTTGAACTGTTTTTATGCAGAAAAGAAATTCCTAGGACATCCTGTCAGCTATTATCAAGTTTGATGACATTTGGTCCAGTAGTTTTTCTTTTATGACCATTTCAAAGTGGAGGTTTAATTATAAGCAACCTGTGTAATATTAATTACATTATAAATAATTTTTTACGGAACACAAAAGAATTTTTTTAAAGTAAAACTAGTAAAGTGCCTTTTTTATTTATCAACCGGCATAATATACAATTAAGAAATCATTTTTCTTCTTGATAAAATTAAGTACATTTAATGTTATTATAACACAATTTCACGAAAACTCAGTTGTTTATTGGTTTCATTTCCTAACCTCTAATTCCTGGACTTTATCCCAATCGACTTAAATTTGAACAATATAAGTATCATTCATTCGATATAATAATAATGATTATTTTTATAAAGATCTCAGCGAATAATTGCAAAATATCAAAGGAATTGACTGTAACTCTAAACCGCTAAATAAAACCAGTGGAATTAATTTGTTACATTTTCATCCTTGAAAATTTATTTCATTATCAACTGAATGGCTATTTTCTCTAATAAAGACTCCAAGCGAGCCATAATCTTTACTCAACCGTATAGATTGCCATGAACATGTTATTTAGTTTTCATTAGCTTGTTGTATTCTTTCGTTGAAATTCTGTTTCAAATTCCAGGTGAGGGTTTTAATCAAAAGATTATGCAAACCACCTGAGAGAGAAAGCGAGATATTGGCTTTCTGCGACGTACAGCTCGACAGGATTAAAACGAATAGCTGATTGGAGCGAAAAATTGAATTTTCTGACAGTATAAGTAATCAGCATATAAGCTAAAAGTGTGATATAGTTTACTAGGTTATAAGACGAAGATTTCCAAAAATGAATGAAAAGAGTAAAAGGACTATTCCGGACTATTCCCAAAGAATAGCTTGTGTTGGAACAGAATATTTATTAGATTAAACAAGATATCACGAGCTGGGTTTTAATAATTTATTAATTTTGTCTTCTTATATTTAAACATAGTTTATGAGTGAAAAAATGTGTTATGTTTTCTATTGTTGCCACATGATTAAATAAGGAAAATTAATGAAAGGATTAAAAAAAGGCAAGATGTAGAAAAATAATTTATAAATCTATGTGAGGTTGCATTCCAAAATTAGTCTAACGAATATGCGGAATAATATATAATTATACTGGTGGTGCAATACTAATGAATTTTTATTATAATAAACAAAAATTATAAAAACGGAATAAAAAATAATTTGAAGTGATTAAAGAATTTTTGTCAATGGTATACGTTCCATTTTATTCGATCATAATTTTTCTTACAATAGTATTATCAATATTCTAGGGATACCAGGCTCTTATCAAAAACAAAATACAATCTGAAAAAAAAGAATTTTATAGCATTATTACCATTGTAAATTTTACAATTTAGAGAGCTTTTTAAATACATTAATAACTAATAATTTAATGGTACAATACTCTAAATCCATAGTAGATAAAATATTAGTTCTCGACTAAACATTAAGAATTTAAGAAATTCACTAAGGATGGAAGCTATTCTTAATGAGAAATATAACTCCTAAGTGAACTGAAATTTCAGATCATTTTCTGCTCTTTATCTAATCTAATTTCACAATTGTTTTTAGTGGTTAACACAGGGAGAAACTAAAAATAAGCTTATATTATCTTTACAATTTTTGTAAAATAGAGTCGATATCTTTCTTTCAGACATTTCAATTGAAGATTCTTGGAGCAAAGGCTATTTTTCCAACTTATGACATATTAGCCTTTTTATCGCCATTTAGCAATTATTTTTAAAAAATGCATAATTTTCAATAAGTTTAAGATGTAAATGGCACATCTGATTTGCCCTATTCATAGAATTTCTGTCAATCAATAGGGAACTCAAATATGGAATTTGCTTAAAACTTCCCACTTTGAGCCAGTTATAAGTTAAAAAATGAACTTTACTCTCGATCATTATTGTAAAGCAATGTTGAACAACATCTTTTCGAAATGTCAAACTATTGTAAAACACAGCTTATTACTCAGGTATTAAATAGAAGGAAAAAAATATTGTTCTTCGTAATATAATTGAAAATTTTGTCCTTAACAGATTGTTTACTCATATCACCAATTTGTAGATAACAATATTGTTGCTATAAGAGACTGCAATTAAATATCAAAGCAAATAAAGCAGAAAAAAATGAAGTTATTATAAATCAAGCCATTCATTACATATTTCAAAGATAAATTGCTAACAGCATTTTAAAATATTCTAACGATAAGCAGTCTGAAGATAAATTAATGCAGAATCTGTTATTTTTATATCTTACATCCGTAACCCTAATGATTTAAAAAAAATCACAAAAAGAATCTATTCAGATACTGTATCTATTGGGTTGTTCGGAAAGTAATTTCGTATTTTTTTGTCAAAATGAAAAGAAATTTTCGTTTAATGAATAAATTATTTATTAAATTATAAAATTGCCATTCTGGTCTAATACCTTTTGGTAGTAACATGATTACACGCTCATAAAAGTTTTGGTCTTTGCTGTAAAAAAAACTGATCGAGGTGGTTTTTGGCCTTCTCATTTGAAGGAAAAATTTTGCAAATCAGTTCTGGTACTGATGTACTGTTAACACATCTTCTCCTCACATATTGGCTAATTTATTTCTGGCTTGAACAGCATTTTTACCTTTTATATAGCAAAAAAGAAAAAAATGACGAAAATGCTGTTTATTGCTCTCCATATTTAAAAGGGCACCATCCAAAAACTACTGCGAAGAATCAGCTGCACTTTTTCACACTCAAACCTTGCTATATCAGCTCTTAAAACATAAAATGATTTTGCGGTTTAAGTATGAAATTGGGTGCGAAAAATACAATTAAATCCTCTGTCGGGAAAAAACGAAATTACTTTCCGAACAACCTAATATATTAGCCTATCTGCATAAAACAATATGAAACAGCAAAAAGAATAGGCAAACCTTTAAATATTACTCTGCGAAATCGAAATTTATCTTTCGTCGCAGTGCAACCTACAGAAAAAAAAAATCACAACCAAATGGTGAGATATCTCTGTTTCTTGATCTTGCTTCAATGTATTTCAACTGTCTACTTCGGTGCTCCAAAATCCCGATAAAACTTAAGGTTTCCAAATAGTAATGGAGGGCCCGGGTCTCCTGTATGGTAACTAATGCACTTGTTTCGACATTTTTTCCCTTTCAGAGAGGTGGAACAGTTTTCTGAAAGAATAGGACGTAGGACTCTGCTCTATTATGATGACATTTTCTTCCTCCTTTTCACCGATATTCCAATACTTGAAAGAAATGGGAGGTTCCACCATAAAATCTCTGGAAATGCATAAAAACACTATATCTGGATCTGAAATCCTAGTACTCAATGACGATGGTGTTGCGCAGATATTTTTGGTTTTAGATAGAAAAATATTACGCAAGACAGGGTTTTTTTCCCAAGCTCTGCAAGTGTCACAGTTTGGAAAGAGTATAAAACACCAGAAAGAAATATTGATTTGTTTAAAAGTACAGTATATTGGAAAAAGATATTCTTTTAAAAATACACTTCCTTTGTCCCAATTTCGTAGAGGAATAAGATTCCGAAGGAAAACTAAATTTCAATAAAATTGAAAAGTCGCTTTTTCTTCTGTAATATTCTCGATTTTATTGGATTGGTTGTATTTTATTAAATATTTATACAAAATTCATTTAGAGAAAAAATTTAAGTCGTAATCTGACGTAAATCGTATTTAATTAAATAATTTCATTATTTTATTATCATTTATATTGCTATATTATCAAGATATAACGTATAAATAACATTCCATAATATGCATATAAACAGGGTGATTCAAAACATTTTAATTTAATGGAATGTTAGAGAATAAATCAGGAAGACGATTTCACTTAGGAAATTATGTGCGCAAACATCATCTGCATGGACAAAATAGTCAAGTGAATAAATGAAACAAAAAAGTAAAGTGGTAACTAATGTGAACTTTATTTCAACAAGGTTAAGTACAAGTTCACAGTAGTCTCTCAAATCGCAACATTTATATTAACACAGAATTCACAGCGCCGTTTGCTTTGCCCACCGAACATTTTCAAAAAAGCCTAGTACAGCACGGTCAATGCTTGCAACCCCTATTCTACAACAAGGTTCATTTCTCTATCGATGGGGTTTGAAACACCTGGTCTTTCATTGCCTAGCCCAAAAAGAAATCTATTGGTGATAAGTCAGGTATTATGGGTGGCCGAGCGATCAATTCATCTCTTCCGATTCGTTGAGCTCCAAAGGTTCGGTTCAGGTAATCACGCACAACAATCGTGTGGATATATCGCATTTATTGTCCATGATATGCTAAGCATTTTTGAAGATATTCGTTGGTCAACGCAAATGGCAAACTAATCGCTAAAAACTAAGAATTCTGTGTTCGTGTAAATGGTCACAATTATAAGTTCCTACTGTGAAATTATGTTTTACCTTGTTGAAATAAAGATCACATTCATTACCCCTTAACTTGTTTCCTTGAGTTAGTTTCAGTTGTCCTTTTTGACCATGTAAGTGAAGTTTGCGGACATACTTTCCTATGCGAAATGGATTTCCTTACGTATTCCCAGCCACCCCACGAAAGATTAACTATAAATTTTGAATCACGCAGTATATATAATATTGTCCGTATTGCCATTGACATCCGCAGAATTATTCTCACATCAAGGTGAAAAAAGAGGTGAAGTGAAGGCAGAGGACTAGTTGCGAAGGAGACGGGCTGCTGATACCAGTTAGAATGTTATGTTAGTAGGAACTCCACAGGAAATTCCGAGAAATGATTTTATAAACATCATTTAACTGATAAATGCAATAAACTTGAGTTGCAAAGTTAAGTACCACTCCTAGTGTTGAGACAAGCAACATTATCTATTATAATTCTCAGAATTGGAAACATTAATTTCAATATACTGATATATAACCTGAAATTCAAGAAGAAAGAAGAGAAAAACTTTTATTTAATTAAATATTCAAGAAAGAGGTGAAAAATTATATGTAATCTGAAATTCAATAAAGAAGAGAAAAACTGATATATAACCTGAAATTTAAGAACGAAAAAAATTAATATAGAATCTAAAATTAAAGATTTTAACTCTCTAAAGGATATCATTTATCTTTCCAGTATTTACAGAATTTTTTTTCTTTAAGATCTTTCCTATGATAAAATGCTCAATAGAATTTTTGCATAAATTAATAAGAAAGTTCCCTTCTATTTTTCACATGAAAATAATCTATTCATTCATAAAATATATTTTCTTAAAACTTTGGGCATGATGACCAACGCCATAGATATATATATATATCATTTGTTATAATTTTTGTTTTTTTTTTCCTTCTAAATTATTCCATTTATCCAATTAATGTGCTTAAAGAGTAAATGTAAATTAAATTATATTTCTAAAACTGTAGAATTAATTCAATTACAAACGAATGTTATCATTTCAAATAATTCATTTTAATTACCCATTTCCTGATGGAAATTCCTGAAATTCACTTTTAACCAATTCTTTATATTCTAATGTCCCACGCTAGAAAACACATTTCAATTAAAAAGCATAGAACATCACTACATTTCAAACTAAATTTACGACTTCATTAAATTAATTGCGCTTTATAGAAATCTATTCACCTGCTATTACGAACTCGAAACAAAATGTCAAACTAATGCGAGGATTACTATATTCTTCCATAATGAATGGCCATGGCATACATGGTACAAAACCCTGTCCTCTGGCGAGAGTTGAAATCGATGACTTTCTATCCCTTCAAACACGTTAGAGGCATCATCAGGATATGTTTTCTTTCCAGGAAATCCAATTCATTATCATTCAGGTGTACATTGCACTAATAAGACTCCCACAGAGATATAATTTAACCTTCCTACAGAGATAAGTGAATGTTATTCAATTCTCATTACCGTTGGTTTCGGTCGTTGCAGTTCTGTTTTCTATTACAGGTAAAAGTTTTAATCAGGAAATATACGGATGGCGAGCGATGAAGTTTATGGGATAAGCAAACATTACAGAGAATTTGAACTAATTTTAACGTATATGTTATAAATGTAAAAGATAGTTTATTGATTTAATTGAAGAACTTTATTATGAAGAAGAAGAAAAAAGCAATTGAGGAAATACTTCAACATTGTATATTTTGTTTTTTAAAATAAAATAGGTCAGATTAAAAGAAATATTTCTATATAAACTTTACTAAAGGTCTTACTTTCATTAGATGTAATTCATAATTCTTTAAAAAAGATGACATTTTTCTGGTAAATTATTCATTCCATTATTTTTAAGATTAATTAGAGAAAAATCAGATAAAAATCATTGACTTCTTTTAAAAAAAAGTATTCCAAATGTAAATGAATATCTAACATGAAAATTTTTAATAATATTCATTAATAATAAGCTTAATAATTAAAAATATTCATAAAAATTAAATTAGTTGTCCTTAACTCATAATACACTGTCATGAAAAATAAATTTCCTTCACAAATGTATAAATTAAATTAGATTTCAATATATTTGTACAAACGAAAATAAAAAATATCGCCACTTTATTTTATTGAAAAATAATAAGTATAAAACAGAGTTTAATTTTCAACTACAAAGTTTAAAAATGAAACAATCGATCTCTTTTCTGTTATGAAATGGAAGCATTTTTATTATAACAAATTATAAGTAAATAAAGAAAATTCAGTTACATTTTTAAAACAATGCTTGCAACATTGAAACTAATTGAAAACTAAATTGAAATTTAAAACTAATTGATTAGTTAAATTTAAAAAAAATTTCCCAATTGGGTTTCCGTGATTAAAAGAAATCATAAGAGAATTCTTATTTTTCAAGATGAAGTAACGCAAAATAAATAAATTAAGAATTTGAAATATATTTATATGATTTAAAACGGAATTCTTATATTTCATTTATTATTTTTAGTTTAAAAGTTTATCTAATGTTGGTTCTAAAAATTGGTATTTCGAAGCAATATAACTGTTTTTGCCAATTGCTCTTTTAAAAATTTTATTTAATAAAAAAAGGAAAAAAAAGAATACTTCAAATAATATTAAAATCTTTCGAATTTTCAATTAAACATACCTCACAAAATGACCTAATTTTATAAAATTCGTGATTCTTAAAATAATAATAAATTCCTATAAACTTTCATTACTTTTTGTGACAATTTTCAATCCAAAAATTTAAGCAAAAAATAAATACAAAATTTAATCCAGCATTTTGAAGTCAAGGTGAAAAGTAAATATATCAAGTATCTAAATGTTTTTGTCATTATAAATTTCATTTCTAATATAATTAAACAGAAAATATGATCATGAGAATTTCAACCACATTAAATTAAATTACATTTTCTAAAAAAATAATTACTTATTTAATTGATAATAATTAATCATTCTTTTAGCTAAGGATAACAACAAATCAATCTTGATTAAATGGTTTCAACTAGACAAAATAAATATCGTGGAACAGAATGTTTGGCCCACAAAATCATTTTGGATGTCAATAATTCATCACAAAATCATTTTGGAGATCAAGAATTCATCCTAAAATCCATAATTCTCTATTACTATATGTTATATGCCATAACTTAGTATAAATTATTTTGATTTTTAATCTTATTTTCTAGATTTTAAAATTATCTTGGTTTTTAATCCTATTTTCTTTGTTTTAAATCTTATTTTCTTCATTTTAAAATTATCTTTATTTTTAATCTTAAAATTAATTGCCTTGTTTCTTGATTATTAATCTCATTTTCTTCGCTTTTAATCTTATTTTCTCGGTTTTTAATTTCAGAATAAATGATCTTTGTTTTTAACCTTATTTTATTGGTTTTTAATCTTAATTTCTGTTTAGAAGCTGCTTGTTTTAAATTGAAAGCATATTAACCAGGATTAACATCTCTGCTTTAATTTTTAGATGTCACAATACTGAATACATAAAAATAAATATAACTTTATTCGTAAATAAAGTGCTATCTGTGGCAAAAAGTATATTTAAGTAAATAAAGGACAAATATATCAAAAATTTTCTAAAGCTATCACGCTTTTTTGTCGTAAAAAATTCTTTGTTTCTATTTTCCTCACCAAAATCCTATTAATTCCAGGATTTAATTTTTTTACAAATTGATTGGCTCCACAAACTTATATTGCTGTATGAAGGACTAAAATATTAGATATAAAATGTAGAAAGGAATATTTATTCATAACAACTCTAGAAAGATCCAATACACTTCAAGTTACGACCAGACACAAAAGCAAACAATGGATTCAAAAGTATCATGTAAAATCCTACGTAAACATTTTTTTTTCGAAGCCCGCATGATTTTGACAATTCTCCAACAAGAAATCAATCCATGCAAATACAGCAGCCAAATCCTTCAATTTGCATAGGCCAATACTGGTCCGCAAACAGAACCTACAGAAATATCGACCTTGCATTTAAATATTACCCTTTGGGTTCTAAATTTATGTATGTGTAGACATTACAAAAGTCCACAGTCTGATACAACAATGTGGTATCTTTGTTTCATATGCTTGTTTTAGTCATGTCTGTTTCTGTTTTTCGATATCCAGTTTCAACATAAGGTTTCGTAGTATCTATACATATCTCAGCTTTCGTGTAATGTAAGTAACTGAAGTTTTTTCCTTCTTCTTTGCGCTTAGACGAAGAAATATAAAACCGCGAAACAATATTTAATTCTTTAGAGACACCTGCAGCTCAGCCTAATAGAGATCATTAAACACAATTTCATTTACAAACAGTGGATGACAAGAAAAAACGTATTTTGATTAAATACAATTTAGTAACAAACTTAAAGGATATATATTGATTCTATCGGATCGAAATAGTCACAATGAAAACACAGAAATAATGAAGCAAAATGTTATTAATCTTCATGTAATAAAAAAATGCACATACACAAATCCTTTCAATGAGTGCAGGGTTAAAAAAGTTCAGTAAGTTTGATAACAGAAAACAACGCTTTATTCATTGAGAAAATTAGAAACACAAATAACAAAAACACAAGCAACGTTCATACAAAGAACGGCACATGCAGAAATGAGCGGCATACAAACAAAAATTGCTAGTTAAACTAGTGCAATAGCGTTTCGAATATAATTAAAGAGTTCATTCGACGATCAACACTCCAGAGAGAGAATTCACTCCATATTTGATCGTTAGAATAGTTTTTTAAGGAATATAGATTTTTCTAGAAGAATATACAGACCTTGGCTTTTCTTGGAAATATCGCTGACATTAATGCATTTTGTAGAAATTACTTTTGTCGTCAAAGGCGGAGTTATTAACTTGGTATATCCATTTAAAATATATGTAGATCTCTCATCCATATTATGAGATTGATTGCGGAGGGAAGTAATATTATCATCCATATTATGAGATTGATTGCGGGGGGAAGTAATATTATCATCCATATTATGAGATTGATTGCGGAGGGAAGTAATATTATCATCCATATTATGAGATTGATTGCGGGGGGAAGTAATATTATGACTTATACAAATTTGGAATTCATAGAAAACATTCTTTTAATTATTAATTAACATTAGAATAGCCACCAGGAACGTGTGGATTTAAATCAACTGTTCTTCCAAGTGAACAATTTATTGAATTGGCAAATTCTGATAAATTAGTTCATTTGAATATCTTCTACATATCCATTTCACCGATAATTTATGATATTTAGTTTTATTCCGTTGACTGATTTCCTTCCAAGTGAATAATTTATTGAACTGGAAAATTCTGATAAATTAGTTTATTTGAATATCTTCTACATACCCATTTCACAGAGAAATTACAATATTTAGTTTTATTCCATTCACTGATTTTAGTTGCAGATTCTTATAAAAAAGTAAAGACATTTTACATCAACACCTATATATAACATTTTATATAATTGATTTTCGTTATTAACATTCTTTTTTAATTTATTCAATAAAAAGTGCTGTAAAAGACTAAAAATTTTGAAAAGTGTTCGTCCCAGTTAAATATAATATCCATGAACAATGCCAACTAAAAAATCATCGTCATCTGAGCACCGAATAAAATAGTAAGGAATATTCTGAAACAGCTTTTGGACCCCCTTAAAATAGAACATTAACATACCTAAACAAAAGTTGTCTTTTTCTTGCTACAAACAAACAAATGGTTTTAATAAATACATATGAAAATACTAAAGTTTCTAATGCTCTTCATCATAATCTGATGCTTTGGGATTCATAGCATTATTCTCTTTAAAAACTTTCTAGAAATTAAACAAAATCTTTAAATTAACAATCTGAAAATCATTTTGTTCTCTTATTTAGCATATTCATTATTTATATGAAAAATTATAGGAGGTTTCATAAAAAATTAAATTACAGAATGGAAGTCAATACATTTAGATAATTTATTTTAATATTTTTTATATTTATTATAATTCTTTCACACAAAGCTTTATTTAACATTTGCGTTCTAAATATCATTCCATGTGATTTAAACACCCTTGAATTCAATAAAGATGAATCACACATTTTTTATCTTTCAATAAAAAAAAATGCATTCAATTAAAGAAATTTTAAGGAAATTCATTCATATATTTTTGATGTACAGAAACTACAAACTGATAAATAACATGAATAAACATATTCCTCCTTCGAAATAAATTACCATGGAATTCAAGGTATAAACCCTGCCCTCAGATAAAAGTTAAAATTGATTGCTCCAATCCTGCAAAGCAAATTAGCAAATTAATATTATCTTTCCTTTCCTGGAATTTTAATTCTCTCTCATCCACGTATTCATATTCACTAATCAGATTCACAAAGAGTTTCCCAAAATTTACCTTCTCACTAACTGGCAGGTTGACGTTATTCAGTTTTCATTAGATAGGTGAACTTAACCATTGATGTCCGATTTCAAACATAGGTAAATTTAATCAGATGGGCATATAGACAGTATGAAAGTCAAGCTTCCTAGTATTAACAGCTAGCGGGGATTCAGCTAAGTGGATATTTGAAGAGAAAAATCAAATTTAATCACAAAATACTTAACTGGAGGAAATTCCAAAAAGAGATAAGTCTAAAGAAATTTCTCAAATATATTTTATTACATATGCCTCACAGGATACAAGATCTGTTAATAAATTTACAGTTCGTGAATCATCAGAAAATTTATTGATTCAAATTACACAAAAATATTATTATTTACTTCATTTAAGTCATTTTTTGTAGATACATGTATGCCTTTTACAGAAGTATTAGAAATTAATTAGAATGGATCCCCTATATATATAATAAAAAAGCATGCTTTAATACTTTCAAAGCTGTCAACGAAATATCACGTCTTTCATATATTTTCAACTAGTCGTCTTGGCGACCAGCTGGTTCGCCATGAGTAATGCGTTCTAATATTTTCAATTAAACCACATATTCATTAGCCAAAATTTGAGAAATAGTTAAAGTTAAAAGATTCAGTTATTATTAGTTAAAGAGTCGGTAACTTTATTCGGAAAAACTTTTTGAGTTTAATGCTCTAATAATTTATCGATTATGCTTCCAAAATATTACAAATGTTTTTTCGGTGATATTGCCAAAATGTTAAATATGTTTTTCAAATAAAGAGAAAAAGGGAAAAAATTATTGAATTAATGACACAGATATTGCAAACGATTATAGAAATATGCCATTAAGTCGGGATTCCAATGCATATCCTGTCTAAATTCAATCAAGTTTACTGTAAATAAAGATAATTTATGGAATTAATGATATAGATATTGCAAACGATCATAGAATCCTTTGCGTTGCATTTATTTTTTTAGAAGATATCACATTTTATATTTATGTTATTTTATCCAGTCACGTGCTGAAAGTTGTATTTCTGTAGATTTGATTTGCGAGGATAGTTGTTGTTATTTTAATTTGAACTTCCGGCATTGTTTTATTTTATTTTATCCAGCCACGTGCTAAAAAAACATGGTTAAAATATTTCTTTAAAAATTCGTTAAAAATAGAAGCTTGAGTTATACATTAAAACACTGATAACATTAGAAAGCTAATTTTTTTATCTTTAAATTGATGTTAAAATCATGTTTGTCCGATAATATTTTCGGATGTTATAGCGGAAAAACGTCGAAATTTCGCTTACATTTTAATTAATTCAAATTCTAACTAAAAATTTAAAAAAAAGGGGCTCCGAGGTGCAAATTCCCGACCTCCAAGGTATACATGTACCAAATTTGGTAGCTGTATGTCCAACGGTCTGGCCTGTTGAGCGCCAACACACACACGCACACACACACACTTTGAGCTTTATTATAAGTATAGATTATAGCTTTCTGTGGGCTAAAATTTGTCTCTTATGTCAGCTTGGATAGGTTGATAGATGTGTATTAAAAAGTTCAAACCATCGAAACGACCAATTTTAGCCCACAGAAAACTGTAATTGGAAGTATCTGAAAGACGAGACATCTCATCGATAGCGTTGAAAGGGTTAAATAATATAGAATAATTGAATCAAAAACATAGATACTTTAAAACGTCACAGCAAACTTTCTAAGCATTTCTTTGCAATTAACAAAATTATACTTTTATTACTTTAGTTTACGGAAAGAGATAATTTAACTTTTAGTTTGAGCTCTTGTCGTCTCGTTGGCAACATATTTATAATAGCTAATTTTTCCCCTGCATATGTAACATACTATTGCAGATTTTTTTTTTATTAGCTGATAACAAATTGTTGGAAAATATGATTAAAATATTTTTTTCATTCGTTAAGGAGAGAAACTAAATGCAAGTTTTAAAATAATGGTACTAACAACAACATAATTTTTTTTTAAATCTTTTTTGTGCTGTAATAGTTTTGAAACTTACAGAAAAAAAAAGACTTTAAGATTTTGCTTATTTTTTAATTAACTAAAATTTGAATTAAAATTTAAAAACACTCTCCCCAAATGCGCATTTCTTATTCGCCAATGTTCGTACATGACAAATTCGGTAGCTCTAGATCAAACAGATTGCTTTTAGGGCACCAAAACACACACGCACCAACAAAAACATAAATTTATCTTTCTATAAACAAGACTACAGAATGCACTTGTTTCTACATTTTTTTTTCGTTCGGCAGAGGATTTCTTTATTTCCTTCAAGGAATAAAATATATTTGCATGCACTGTGTTGTATCATTTTCTTATATCAATAATCCAATACTAGGAGAAAAATTGGAGATTTCCATCATAAGATCTAGGAAATAAATAAAAGAGCTGTCGTTGAATATGAAATCCAACTGTACGAGTACTATAAATGATGATAGTAAATGCATTGGGAATTTATTTTTGTCTTTAGATCTTAAAAAAAAGTAGTTCTGATTTCTTTCATTCGAGTTTGGCAAGTATTACAGAGGAGGTAGTGATGCTCTAGTTAAATCGCCAATCCGCATAAAAGATTTACGATATTGGAAAATGTATCTAACTATAAAAGGAGAAATACTCGAATTCAACCATGTTATTAGGAGAAGAATCGAAAAAGAGGGGACAGTAATTCAGCAGTGGTAGCATTTCTATGCGAGTTTGTATTTTCTTTTTCTATCAGTTGATAAACAAATAAAAAATATTTGTTTAGATTGAATTGTAGAATTAAAAATAAATTTCCAAATAGTGTAATAATCTTACAACTTTATCATATATATATAATGATACATTAAAATCTAATTTTAAATCAATTATTTTCCAAATTTTTAGCTCAATTCAGAACATATTAACTTTATTATAAAATATTATCATAATTCCTGAATCCATTTCACCTTTTCTATTTAATTAATGTAACAGAAAGCGCAGTAATATGCTTTCGTTTGCGGTTCCCACACTCCGAGTGAAAGTAAAAATACAGCTGACCTAAGCAAATCTTTTTAAATGAGCTCTCTAATTACTATTAATAACTAACTATTAGAGTAAGCATGCTCAACATCCCCTTGGAAGTGTGGGCAGTGCAGTATAATAGTCAGAACAAAATGATTGACGCTCGTGTTACGGGTTCAAAGTTCGAGTTGGTTTTCTTAGTTTATTTTATTACTTATGTATATATGCTTAATATTTTTGTTTTTGAAGTTTAGCGTCATCCTGAAAAAATGCGATTTTGCAAACACATACAGAAAAGTCATTTTTTACAATTAATTATTAGAGCCTTTTTCTATCCGCTTTCATGCTGACTTAGTCACATAGTGTTATTTCAGACCCATGGGAAAATGCCATGGTAAAATTGAGTGTAAGTTCCCAAATGTAAATAATGATAGATAGACTGCAAAAGAAAATATTGCAATATATTCTTTCGAATGACATGGTTAACTAAGTTCATTCATGATTTTTAATGGCCAGTTCACATGTAGGTAAGATTAAAAAAATAATCACGTGTAATCAATATGTGATTCCTACGAAAAATCACAATTTTAGAATACCATTGCGAATCTTAGCTAGTATTCCGAGTTTCTATAATTTACTCAATAACTATTGGGTATCCCAAAAGATGTGAAGCATCTAATATTTGCAGATTCGAATAGAATACTTCAAAACAAGTATTTTGATATCCAACAAGTGAGGTCCCGAAAATAGCGTCATAGTCTAATTAATATATGAAGCTTGTGTTATAAAAACTTCAAGAAATGTGACGTCAAGAAACAAAAAAGGGAATATCAATGTTTATTGAGAACTTTCAATACAACAGGTTTTCAAGATCTAGGCCGGTTGAACAAATAACATATCACGGTCTGAAATTGAAATTCGCAGTTGTTTTTTGCAAAACATGGGTTCCAATTCCCTTGACCAGAATTTTAATCGAGGTTTAATGTTGAGGTTTATGTGAGATACACAGTGTCTTTGAAACATACTCATAAAAAAATGCCGCCTGGGTTGAGATCTAAGCTGTAAGATGGTCAATTTATAACATTGTCTTTTTCGTAAAGGAATCCAACCTGATCAATCTTTGGTGAAAATGTTCCTCTAAAAGATGGAAGTTTTGCTTAGTGCCATGAGGTCTTACACCATCTTGCATAAACTAATAATTGCTTGTATTTCGTACGTACTTTTAGTCGTCGTGCCGCCGTCGTAAATTTTGTGATGACAATAATCATCTAGTGAAACTTCCATGTTATGCAGTCGTCGCATGCATCATAATTTTGGAATACAAATTGTCGGATTCAAAACTAACGTTCTTCATTAGATTATGGTACATCAAATTATTCATAGATTTTACATCAAAATATTCTTCTTGTCGTGTTCTATCCGAATATGTAAATATTAGACGCTACATACCTAAAGGGACACCCTGTGCATAAAGTTACTTTCTGTTATGACTTTTTTCTTTTACAAAACATATCAAATTCTACAGTCATAATATTTTATCAAACACATAAATTATTTAAACCCTTTCACAGATATATAAAACAGAATATTTTTCTATTATTAATTCACTGCTTTAAGTCTAAATTAATAGCTACTGTATATATCAGTACATGAAATCCATTAAATTAATCTACATCCAATGATCTAAATCTATTAAATTAATGAATTCACAAACCAAACTGAGTGTTTCATGGAAAGAATTCCTTTAATCTACCATTTCTTCATTAAAATTCCCAAAATTCGCTTTCATCAGTGTGCAATCATTTCCATTCCATCATTCCTTCCACAAGAACAGACACCTTTAAATTCCATTAAACAGCAATGAACATAACTTCCATTTCAAAATAAATTTACGAGTGCATTAAATTAATACCATTTTGTAGAGAAATCCTTTTATGTGCACGAAACAAAAGACTCAACAAGCACAAAACTTACTATATTCTTCTTTCTTTATGAATTATCACAAAATTCTCCTAGCAAAAGGCTTCAATGAAGGTTAAAATTGACATTAGGAGCATTAGCGGTCTATAAATTTTCTTTAATTTCTTTGTATTCTTTCTTTTTCCTCTGTAAGAGTAGGAAGTACAGATAAGAAACATTTATTAGATTCAAAGTAGAATTTCTAGATTTTGCTCAATACATGGATTTTATCTCAAAATTCATTAGTTTCAGAGTCGGATTTTATATTTATATATTATAAAATTTTAATTTAATTTAAATTTTAACTATCACCAAGTGCGATTTGTAGCTCAAATATTACGAAAACTTACTTTTTGAATCAATATGATAAAGAGTAATAAGGAATATATCTTTACAATTGCAATTGAGAAAATTGTAAAGGAACTTTGAAGAAAATCATAATCAACCACTGCAATTTTAAACATCAGGCTCTTTTTTTAGTACGATTCAAAAAGCATTGTTCATAGAGAGCTATTGCTGCCTAAATCAAAAATGAATTTGATTGAATGTAATAAGGAGCAGGACATTTTATAGAATGTTAGTGCTCAGAAGCATCAAATTTAGTTTTTTTTTATGATTTTTCACCAGGTTAATATTAGACTGCGCATGTCTCTGCACTTCAGGTGTCAGCTGTCAGAAGAATGCTAGCATGTAATATATTATCTTCAATATAGGTCTGATTTAGTACTTTAACATTTAACACCACAGCTCATGTGGCCCTTTTCCGGTTTGGTATAAATATAGGTGGACTTTAATTTTAAAAAGTATACAGCGATTAATGGGAAAGATACAGACAAATGACAAGATACATATGAATACAACATAACAAAAAATGATAAATGCTAGAATCAAAAATATCTTGAGTACAATAATACTGGATGAATTAGCATTGTTATGTATAGTATGAATACAAAAATAAAGGGTTATAAATATTAGTTACTTGCGAGAGGATGAAAAACAAATTATGAAAAAAGTGCTAGTTGTGCTAAATGGTGTCCTAAGAAATCTAATTGATGTAGCACTCCCTGATCAATTAAGAATATAATTATGTTTATGATTCTACTTTTGGAAGATGGATTATTAAGGATTCTTTCGTACCATATACTTTCAAGAGATGATGAGAGTTTTCTGAGGTGCGATGAAAGAGTAAAAGGACATGATGTCGTAAAGTGAATGGGATCGCCGACTTCTCCACAAGAGCAGTAGTCATCTTCTGATAAATGGAAACGGTGAAGAAAAGGCTGGGATTGACCATGTCCTGTAACAAACAGGATTTCTTCTCATGTCCTGGAGTGTGGTTGCAATTTTACTGTCTTGATGACTTTATTAACAGAATTCTATATTCCCAAAGATTTTGCGATTTTCTTATAACCACTTTCTGTAGATTCTGTTTAAAATGACACCAAGGTTTTGGAGTTTCTACTGAAGCACCATAGATAATGGGTGTTTAGGGCTGTCAGAGGTTTGACAGGTAGAGCATCTCTTGATGTGAAAAAATTCCTTCATTTGGTACATGAATCAGCTTATAGGGATCTTTTTTAGTTGTTTAAACTTATGAAGAGCCTCACCGGGAGTTTCTAGAATCCAATGGCTTGTTCCTTCTCTGCTACTTTTCGTTTTGAATCGAAGTCGGAGATCTTTATGCATATTTGCAAATGCTTTCAATGCGTTAAGATATCTTTATTTGTAGTGTAGTTGGGCAGGTCGTAAAGGATTAGACTTGGACTCTTTTCCCTGGCAATCTTTCAGATAAATTCTTTTTAAGAGCATTATTAGATTCGATTATTTTCTTCAGTTGGTCAAACTCCAGCTACTTATCGCATATAATAGCAAGCCCCTATTTTTGTAGTTTTCTCACCACAGCAATCTTGAAATTGGCCCCTTCCTCCTTCAATTCCTCTCTTAGAATTGAAACATTTTTGTCGTTTTCTTCAGTTGGATAGAGGAGCATTGTTGATTTCTTTTTTCGATTTTTTTTAAGTTAGGCACCTCTGCATAGGAAGGCTTCTTTATAGCATTTGTCGATAACCGCTTATGCAGAGGTGATTCTTCGTGAGCTTTTCTATATCCCTCCTTTTCCTTTATATGTGTTTGGAAAGATGTTACCTGGGTGGCCACTTCTATATCGTTTTCCTTCTTATTGATTGCTGATTTTTGTCTTGCAGAAGGTCTAGGATTTGGTTAGCTTCCATTTTAATAGAAACTGGTAAATGAGACAGCATGCCATCTGATGGGCGGCTGTTGATTAAAGCTCGGAGTCTCTTACAAAGTTCTTTCATTGGAACACTTTTATCACCAGATGGAATATATGTTATAATATTTGATATTGTTGGGGATATAGAGGAAGAGGATTTGGTTCTTCTAAGTAGTAGTAAACCGATATCAGCTACATGCGGTGGATCTAACGTCATAGAAAGTAACTCATCTGTTATTATTTCCTTTGTTTTTGTTTGAAAATATATGGATTTTGAAGAAAAAAGAACTAAGTAAATAACTGATGCAAAATCTATTCAGAGAGGCTACAAGGGGCAGTTATTTCCCTTTTATCCAACGAAGTGTGTGCCATGCAATACAGGTCTGTGAACATTAGTATGACTATTGTGTAACAATCATGTAAAAATGTGCGGGGAAAAACATTCCATCTTACTCATTGGATACAAGCAAATATATCTTTTCTAGGTTTTCCATCCCATTTGGAGAAATTACTTCTGGGAAAAAGAACTTGAAAACGCCTCCAGGAGATGAATGGAAAATTTTAAAAAAACCCGGCAGATACTTGGCTACCAAATCCTATAACTACCCGGCTTATTTCTTGCGTCCCCTTATTCTCCCCTTTCCGTAACTACCCCATTCATTTTAAAAATTTTGATATGGTTGAAGAGTTCATAACTGCGGAAAAGGATTGACCCCGTAAATGTGGAAATCCCATAATTGTGGAGAAGGATTGAGAAAGAGAAAAAAATTACATGAAACATTTAAATGACATTGATTTCCGCCTTATTGGATATTTTACCGTTAACCTTTCCCCTTCTTTCCCTTTCCTTCCACGTGTGCTTTTTCGCACAGGTGGAAAAACCGTTGCCAAACAACAAAAAAAACTAGCATAACACTTTCGATGACCAGAGACAGATTTAAAATAGGAGAAAAGGAAAAAAAATAAGAAACGGGTATGTTTGAGGAGCGAGGGTATGGAAGGATGAGAAAGTTATATTACCAGTATTTTCTATTTTCTTTCACTCGTAGGTTACGTTACAGAGAAATCATCGCCCCTCACCCCCTAAAATACAAACAAAAAGAAAGTAGTGACCAGAGCGATAGTGTCCCCTGCGCAATTTAGCAGAAAGAGAGCGATCCCTCTTTCGCAAGTAACAACCAGATAACACCTGCATGGCATTTAAAAGACCGTTCCTTCTTTTCCTTTCCCTTTCCTCTTCCCCTCAGGGGCCCACCTCCTTTAGGTGGGTACGGGTGTCCCAATCCCGAGGTACCCAGGGATCTTTCATTCTTTCATTCTTTTTTCCCTTCCCCCTATTTTTCTCTTCTTACTCTCCCCAGTTTGGCGCAGCATAGTCAACATCATGGCTCTTGTGCCAATAAAATCCAAAAAAATCCAAATCCCTTTCATCTTCTTCCCTTCTTTTCTCCACTCACAGTGAGAAGTGGACAGCGGTTGATCTTAAGTTTATAAAGAAATTAGAAGTGATGGTTATAACTGTTTCTATTGTGAGTCTATGTTGATATCCGTCTTGAAAGTTCCTCTCTACGATGGGGGACGAGGAAAAGCTTTAATAAGGGTTACTTATAACATACAAGCTCAAAAATTCATTAAAAACTCCTAATAAAATAATTGAATCAAGTTCGACTTTACTTGATGGCAAATATCTTGCTAATAAATACGATGGAGGAGTTATATTGATAAAATATTTACAAAAGACATTATTAAGGCGTAAATTCACCTTATCGAGATATTTTAAATACATTGGAATTAAAAAGTGCAATGATTAATAGAATTATTTAAAAATAAGCAACAACATAACCAAAATGAATAGAGGGTATGCGATGAAGGAGTTATAATGATAAAATATTTACAAAAGACGTTATTAAGGCGTAAATTTATCTTATTGAGATATTTTAAATATATTGGAATTAAAGAGTGCAATGATTAATAGAATTATTTAAAAATAAGCAACAACATAACCGAAATGAATAGAGGGTATTTTAATCTGTAACCTAGAATTCTCTATATTTTTCAATATGATTCATTGAGATAAAATTTAGGGTAGTTGACGGAGGCTGGAAACAAGAAAGTAAGTTTTAAATATAGAATAAAATCTGCAAAGTTGTTGGGAAACCAAATTCTTAAACATTTCCAAAAACGATTATAGGATTTATAATTTAATTTTATATATTAGTTAATATGTACCTGTATTGCATGACACTCACTATAAGTTCAAAAGATTTAGAGAGCACTTACCATTTGCCTGGAGGGGTCTTAGCCTAACATCTTTGAACAGCAATTGGTACGAAAAAATTCAATTTGGCTTCTAGATGAGAGTCCAATTTCCTCATATAAAATCTCTGAAATACGAGGTTTGTTATGTTCTTGTAGCAGGCACGAAATTCTGCGCAAAACATCGAATTCCCTGTTGAGGTGTAAAAAAAGAATAGCGGAAAATAGCACGCAGTTTGAAGTTCACTAATAACTAAGATGATGCGAGGCTGAAGTACGCTCGTTGAGGAGAGGACAGTAAGCACAACCGCTCTCGTTGAAGGCAAAGAGTCGACTCTCTGATTCAGTACTTCAGACCAAGACCCATTCTACGTTTTGGAACATTTTTTAATAATATTTCAAACATTTTTGAAGAGAAACAAGGAAATAAAACGTCCCAAAGGATTAAAAATAATTGGCAAATAAAATGGTGCCTACATCTTTTAATATAATTCATCATTTTTACATAAAATAAATTCATTTTTTTTTCAAATATATGCCGTATAATTCCAAAGCCCTAAAATAAAAATATAAAGTCCAGTTATTTAATAATGTTTCCTTTCAAAATCATTCGGTTTATTACTTTTCATTAACAAGCCTATCGGGAAATTCGTTCCTTTAAAAATCCATAGGTAGATATTATCTAATTTTAATTAGCTTGTCATACTCTAGTGAACTACCTCAAACTCAAATGAAAGCTTTTAATCATCTGGATTCACAAACCACTAGAAAACTCGGTTTTCTGAAGCTAAACTAAATAGGATTAAGGCGGGTGAGTGACAGGTAAGTAGAAAAATTAAATTTTCCTCTTTTAGAGATAATAACATAAAAGTTAAAAGGAAAATTCTATTTGGAATTCTACATGGAAGAGTTTAAAGAAAAATAAGAGGATTTTTATATAAAAGCGATCCCTGTTCTGTGAAAAATTTATTAAGTTAAGAGCTTCCACGAATATGTTGTTGAGTTTTGAAATTTCATCTAATAATTTTATTAGTGCTATTTAATGGATTAATTTGAAAATTTGGTTTATCCTTTCTAAAACCTTATTTATTATTGTTTTAATACAAAAAATAATAAAATGTTAATTCATTTTGTATAGTAATTACAAATCGTAAACAACCAGCATATGCTTCAAAATTTTATAAAAAGCTACAAATTTAGTCTTAAGTGTATACGCGAAATTCCATCTGTCTACTCACTCAGTTTGACTGACGAATAGATATGCCAGAATATGCAGTTTTGGACTTAGAAAATTTTAAAACTTGGAAATTAGTCAAAATCTACAGTACTTTGACGATTACAATACTTGCTCTATATTTCGTATACGGGAAAATAAAGATATTTATATTTATCTTCAAAAGTATTGACTGCTTAAAGGCACTGCTCGTTTCAAAACCACATAACTAGCAATTTTCGACTGTTCTACTTCGTTACGGGATGATATACAAAACGATAAGCAGTTATTAAGTTTCCAAAAGTAATCTGAATTAACAATATTGCTAAACCTTTAACTGACAACTCCGACTCATCACTAAGGCAGGCGGAAAACACTAATGACCGGACTGCAGCTACAGCAAAACATCAGGGATCTATAATTGAGTCCTAAGGGTCATCATTGGCCTCGGTACAACCCTTCCAGGAGAAATTACGTCTCATCGATAAAAGGTAGATGACTCCCACCAAGGTGGCGAGAACCAAACCACCAAAACGGAAGCTTCCTATCCTCATTTCTGAGATACTCCCCGGTGGAAATATTTTGTATAGAAAAAATTATTCAGAAATAGTGTAAAAATACATTGTATAACAGTTATAAAAAATTATATTTCAATTAAATTATATATTAATTGAAATATAACTATACTCAGAAAAGTGGATTTTCTCAGAGAAACTTCGAACTGTTTCATAAGACCTAAGCATTCATACGATTAGTGTAAAATCTTAATTTATCTATTCAATAATTGACGCATAATACGCATAAAATACCATTTAATATTTGAATAAAAAATTCATTAATAAATCATCATTCACCTTTCTAGAACGATCGTTTTAAACCTTCAGAAATATGCATTTAAAAATACTTTTTAGAAAAATGTAATTCATTTTATTATGTAATACTTTACATTATATAAAGTATTACATAACAATTACTTGTTAGATTAGGCTTCCTGATATTCAACCAAGAATCTCAAGGATTCCTTGTCAGTTGAAAGGATATACGTGGAAATATTTATTAGAGAAAAAATTTAGTTTATATACGGTACACAAAAAAAGTAATTGCATACAATATTATAGCAATGAAGGGAGTGTTTGAAGGGGAGAGTGATTTGGGGAATTCTGCTGAAGTTAATATATCCTGGAAAAGGGTTGATTGAGATACGAGACGAAATTCTATTCAACGTTTGGATCTAGGGAAAACTATTCCTCGTTGCCATCTAGGAACCATACAAGATTTCTAATTTTGACCTTGTACATCTTGTTTCCCATAAAATTAGTCCACTGGAGTCTTTCTAGGTCGTGAGTGGGCTTTTTGAGACGGAAAGGAGCGGTAAGAGGGCAGCTAGTGGTAGGCGATACTGAAAGGATCGCCTACTTCACAGCAGCCACATTGATTCGACGGCCAGTTGTAAAAATAATGTTTAGCTTGTTCCCAAAATAATGATTTAAAGGAGACTTTGGAGGAAATTCGATGGATGTTTCTGCCAGTTGAGATATTATCCCATTCTTCTTGTCATCGCTATAGGCTCAATTTATTTAGAATACTTTTAAAATCACTTCAAGAAGCTGGATATTAAACAGATTTACCTGTAGAAATGGCCTGTTTGGTTAAGGAATCTGCAACCTCGTTGTCATTATGACCCACGTCCTTTAACCCATCCTAACTGAATAAAAAGTTGGAGGAGAAAAATGGCTTGAATTCCCTGTACAATCTGGCTTGAGGGGGAAAATCAGCTAATCGCTCATAAACTGGACTCGCTAACGCTCCGTATTTTAGCACTGTGGTCGAGTTTGCTACTCCATTTACAATACGTTTACAGTGAAATGCAATATTGCAACCGATTAAATGACGTCAAATTCAAGTTGCGCATTAACTATATAATCATTATATCTTATTGATTATTCCCCTTAGAATGTGTTTACCACGTTTGATATATTTGTTCATGCGCATAACCCATTGATTCAAAACATTCTAAAGATTAGGTAACATCGTAAAATAATCTTTTTTACAATTCTTCGCCTTTGTCAATTAGAGAATTCTTTCAAACTAAAGAGCCATTTGAATCTATAAATTAATGAATTCCCAAACGAAAACTGACAATTTGACAGAAATAATTTACTTAATCATTTATTTTCTCGTAAAACTAATTCGTAGTGAATGCTCGGTCTCACATTTCTGCTGCAGCATTGTGCACTGCGTGACAATGCGAACCTTTGAATTCGATTAAAGAGCAATGAACATCACTAACATTCAAAGCCAAATTTACGAGTCATTAAATTAGCAGCGTTTTGGACAAATCTCATTCAGAAACTTTTATGAACACGAAACGAATGATTCAGCCAGCAAGGGGATTACCATATTCTTCCTTAACGGCGAATTAACTACAAATGCAGGGTACAAAAGCCCACGCTTTGGGGAAATTTAAAATCAATGTCAGGGGCATTAACGAACTCTGAATTCTTTCTTTTAAATTCTATTCATTATTTCCTTCTTTTACCTTTGAAGTAATTCATAATATTTTTTTTTTCTTCTTAAATACAGAAATCATTATTAAGATAATTATTTTCTTAATGTAAAACACAGCTTTGACAGAAATGTTATTTCATTCATAACTCATAACTAAAGATATTCTCAATTTTGTTTACAAAGCAATTAGATATTCTTTCAGGTACTAAACCATTTGCTGCCGAATGTCTTCTCTCAGCCACCATTCAAGACGATTCATCATTTTAACATTTTATTTGCTTATTTTTTTAATTTCGATTATTAAAAATATCTACAGAATACAGAATTTTAAAATGATACAGATTCATTTTTCGGGGAAACTCAACTTAAAGTTATTGCATGTAATTGTTTTTTGTGTAATAAACAGATCTCTATATTAAGTAAATAATTGCACATCAAATTATCTTACCGACGACAAAAGGTTAACCTAGACCTTGCAAACTGATATTAAGATTAGAAAGACAAAAAAAATTATAACAGAGATATTTCAGAAACCTAGTTAAGTAGCCTTCATATAAACTATACAATGGAACTGTATTTCAATGGTGAATAATAATATACCATTAATTTATGACTCTTTAAGTTTTACTCTGAAAAACAGACAAGAAAAATAATTTTAATTCCTTCATAACGTTTTAGTTAAAAGAATTTTTTGGTTAAGTTGTAATCGCCCTATAAAATAACACGAGCCCTATAAAATAACTATAAAATTATACGATTTATTTTTGAACAAAATTCAAGCAAGACAGAAGATTGAATAAAAATGTCATTTTTATGCATAGTTCTTTGACTCAACTATGCCAGTAATCCAGTTGGCTTCAAGCCGTCTTCGAACGCATGTTAGTTGAATAAGACTTAATTTACTAAGAATTTACTTGAAAAGGATCACAGACTGGGCCATATCATACATGTTTTTACGTGCAATTGAAAACGTTATTTTCTAAACAATCACAAAATCTCGTACGTTATCTATCTCAAAATAAAACTTATATTTTATACTATCTGGTTGCTAATGTCACTCACTTTATTTCTATCCCAGATTCTACGCAACAAAGATGATATTCTTAACAAAAGCAAGAAGCTAACAACCATTTTTTAAATCGACATTTATTTTTTATAGAATTATGCAACAGTGTTGCCATTTTCGCTAAGCTAAAAAAATTGTAAGAACGTCATCATTCACTTAAAATTTTGAATTGCAAACGTAAATATAAGAATGAAGATCAAAAAATAATATTTTTAATGATACTAATGTTTTAAACAACAAATTAAATTTCTTTTTTTAATTATTTAAAAAATGATAATTTTACCATTTATATCAGCAATTTATCTCGCACGAAATAAAAATAAAATTAAACCTGCATGAGAATGCTATGCATGTATGGGAAAAAAATTAGCTTCTATACACGAATTTCCATAACATTGGCAATAGCTCGAATAGAAAAGCAATTTAAACATTATGGCAAATTAAATAAATATGAAACATCATTTTGCTAAAAGGTAAAAAACGCATGTCTTAATAAATTCATGTTGTGCAAGACTTCGAAGGAGAGTACAATGTATGCAAGTTGAAACACCTTTCTACTGGAAGGAATAGATGACAGCTTTCTACACCTATTGTTATAGCTTGCAGCCCCTTCATACTTATTTTTCAATAGAATCTGAAAAATGGCGTTACAATTATTAAACCTCAGTCAATATATCGCAATACCATGATCACTGTACTGTACATGCGTACCCAATAGCGGTCATTCAGTTAATATTATATCTCTGAAAAACAGCAAATAGTTTTTGGATTACCTAATTAAAATATAAAATCATATTTAGAATCAGTTTAAATTAAGCTGTTTCTAAATAAAAATTTTCGTTTTATTATTAATTTGAGAGCATCAAAGAATAAACTGTAATAAAAATAATTATTACATGCATAAATTATAATATGCATGACAAATATTACATACATATTATATTTAGCTTAATAGATAGAATTATAAATTATAAAAAAAATACTTTATGTCAAAGATTCCGCATTCACAAATCAAGATAGATCAGTTAAGAATGACATTCGATAGTAAGTAATTTGGATATGATACTAAGTTTTCACATTGGAAAATTTTATTTATTATTATCTAGGAATGTATACAGTAAAATGTACATTGCACACTTTAATGTACAACGTTGCAAAATTTTTCCTAGAATCAAAAAACTCTAATTTTCCAATCCATAATAAAAATGAAGTCTTAGAACTTTGAATAAAGTGAAAGAAAATTTGAAACTTATTTTTCTATAATAAAGGAGCAGAAATGATTATCTAGACATGAACTCGTCTCATAGTTCTGAAAAAGTGTCCATCACTTATTACTTCAGAGGGAAAATTCGGAAAAGTATCAAAAAATATTTATATGCCTCTCCTCATAGTAAAATAATCTAGTAGGATTTGATAGTCTTAATTTGATCCATTATTTTACATAAAAACTTTTTTGCATGGTATATATTACTTTACTGCAGTTACGATACAAAAAGTTGTAGCAGCAATACAATTTTAGTATCCAATGCTACGCAAAACATAAAATTGCTTAAGAACATAAAAATTCCCTGTAAGAAAATTGGTTTATAGGAAAATTTGACGCTCATGTAATAAGAAGCATATCAAAATATTTTTATCAGATACAAAATTGCCTTTGCTTTTAATCAATTAATCTTCGTCAATTTTTTAAATAATATGCATTCATATTAAAATAATTTTAAAAAACAACTAATATAAAAAATTAATTCAATTCCTTCTTAGGTCAACAAAGACAATTTTTATTTTAGTTACTTTTTATTAAATAATTATCAAAATTATTAAGTATCAAAATATTGTTGATTTTCGCAAGAATTGAACTCGCATTCTTCAACTTCGAGTGAAAAATTCTGAAATCCTTGCATTTCACCGATGGAGCTACTACCTGTTGATTTCAATTTTCATTACAAACTGCTACAACTCTATTTAAAGCATTAAAAATTAATTAAATATAATTAATGAATTAATATTTTTAAAACTTTCTTAACATCAAGTGTCTATCCACTACAAATTATAAAAAAAATTTAATGAACTTCAGGAGATGAATAAAAAATATTTTCTTAACGATTGAAAATTTGATGTATAAATATATATAAAAGGACGTGGATGTTTCTAACGGCAAGCCCGCTGACTACAAAACCATTGCAATTTAATGTAAACGTGCGTCTCTCTCTTTTTTTTCAGTAGCGCTATCTAGAGTCAAGAGTACGAGAGTTACTCAAGCGTCTCAAGCCTTTTTAAGGAGCTGGCTTCTTTCGCCCATTTCCTTCACTCACCCACAGATCACAATTTAAACCTGGATCAAAGAACGATAACCTCTGTACCACTACCCCCAGTGGTATTTTTCTCGTCAAGGACTTTGTGACAACGACAGATTTACACATGGGCCAGTCACCGCAAATGCGGAGATTCTTCGGCCCTCGGGATTCGAACTTACAACCTATGAAAATCGAGTCCAATGCCTTACCAATTAGGCTATCTCTTCCCATATAAAGGGACAGTGTCAACTATTAGTAATAGTTGAATGAACCTAAATATCTTTATTTGGATTTCAGCAATTTTTTTTTCTACATTTTTTCTTCCGTTTTGAAATTACGGAAACCTTAACACCTGACTACTGCATGATTCACCAGTGACTCACGCCTACTAACGAATTGCACCGAGCCACCAATCTAATGATATGATGTTTTCGCTGTTAAAGGATAGCAAAGGAAGCATCATCTTGTTAGATATATAGTTCAAATATGATGCTGGAGTCCTGGCAGCGAACGAGTTAAATATCAATTTACACAAAAGCGTCTTAAAGTTAACAAGCAAGCAAACAAAACCAAAAGTTTAAAATCGATATTCCTGTCTTGTATATTTTCACGTACAAAAGATCTTTTTCTTGTTCATACGAAGTTTAATACAGATGCACAAAATTCTTGCAGTAAAATTTATCTCAATAAAGCAAAAACTAGAGAGGTAATTCTAAAATAGAAATCCATAGAAAAATTGTGAATTTACAATGATTTTAATTAATATTATTTTTGTTATAGGTTCAATTTTCAAAAGAGAAAATAAATTCCGAAAACATTTTAATTAAATTTTTTTCTACATTTAGAAACTGTTTGAACACAAATATTTGATCAGACTGGCAATTGTTGAATGAAGCTGAAATATTATTTTTACTACAGGAAATACAAACGCAGGTTTTTTAAAACCCTTAACATTTGTTTAACAAAAAATACTTTAATATCGTGTAACAGCTTTTAAAGTAACGGAAAGAAATTTATTCTAAAAACTATTTTACTTACTGAGACTGCTTAATTTTTTTAAGTTCGACTTTATTAACGAGAGAAAATATTATTTGTTTCCTTACTAAATGGAACTGCTGATAAAAAATACTTTTTTAAAACTCATGCAGTAAACGATGTTCCATTCGTGGTTAAATTAAACCAAGAAAAAATGATTTAAAGGAAATTGTTAGAGTAAAATCTAGACATTTGATTGAAAGATATTAAAACGTTTTTTAAGGAAAGCAAATAATAAAAGGCAAGAAAATTTCTTTAATTTCTCATTGGTTTTCTTTCATGGACTTCTCATATATGAAACATTGTATAATGGTGAGATTAAACATTTTGATTAATTTCTGCTATTTCTTTTAAAAATTATAAATCGTTGAAAAAGTTTTATAAAGAAATGTTCACAGGAATTAATAATTATTAGATCCCATTTCAAATAAAAATACAATCGAAAGAAAAATTAAAACTTACCAGAGCATTTTAAAAAGTTTAGTGATATCTTTCTATCATATATACAAATTTGAGAAATCGTAACACAATCATTAAAAAATCATTTTTCAATAATAATCAATCATTTTTTTTCATTTGATATGCCATTTTTTTTATTTCCTTAATCAAATCCCTGATACAGTTTCCTGTCGGTGATTCCAACTAATTATTTTAGTAGCAACTTAATTATTTTCGGAGATTAAAAAAATGCAATGTGCTTTACTCTTATTTTATTTAAATAAAGCAATTAAGAGTAATTTGGTTAAAAATCAAATTTTGGTTATTTCCTTAACAAATCGTCACGCTTATCTTTAGTAACTATTTGTACCATTTATATAGCGACAATAAAACGATAATGTAACGTCACGCCAGATATAATTATATATAAAAGAAATTATCGATTACTATCTACAAAGCTTTATATGGTGTTTGATAATAAATGAAAACCTTCGTGCAAACTGTACATATTTAAATAAAGATATTAATAAGTCTTTACAAAAACGGAGAGATGTAATCATCACATCGGGATACTAATATTCCAAATAAAATTTTGACCTGTTTTCTGTTCATTTTCAAAGTGTAAAAAAAACTTCAAAATAGTACCGAGTAATAAGGAGGATATATTAGGGTTCTATCTCGGCCTTTTAAAATATGGGAGATAAATCTTCAGCCTGCTGTAGCTTGTCACATTTCAATAAAATGCATTAACAGGTCCCTCCTTTTCCATGGAAACCATGGGAGATAAATATGAAATAAAAGAAATGGAAATGAATTCAAATATCATTCATTGTTTATGAGTCTAAAAGAAATCTACACAAAACCAAAAAGGCAATAATGAAAAAGTACAACAATGAAAACTTAGAAAAGATATAAACACAATATCTAAAACATGAGGAATCACCAAATAAAATAAAAAGATTTCTCGAGTAGTAACATAGTACCGATATCTAAAACAAATGAAGGGAAAAAGGATATTGATTTAATGAATTTATTTTAGAATATTATTTAAATAAAAGTCAGTTTAAATGCGAATAGAGTAGCCATGACATGCAAAATATTAGAAAAGAAATAACTGCTTGTTTTCTATTTGGGCCAAACTGCTTTCATGTACAATCAGTCAAAAAAGAATTGGGATACCCCAAAAGACCACAGATTTTTATCATATTTCCCTTAAATATTCAAATAAAACCGAAACAAAGAACTTATATTATTTTGATATATACAAATCCTAATAATTCAAGTAAAACTCTCACATTAATGAAATTATCGCTATAATTAAAAATAAAAGATAAATTAAAGCACATGCTTCCACATTTGGATACTTCCCAATAAATTACTAAAAACAATGCAAACAAAAATTATTATCTTTATGGGCTGCCTTTGCTTTTTATGACCTATCAAAATCTATTTGCCATGACTTGGACCAATTTTTAGCAAAATGATCTATCGATTTTGATCCTCCCTTCTACTAAAATGTTTTATTAACTCCTGCTTATTATAAATATGATGTTAATAAAGTTTTTACTGCAAATAATCCTACACGTACTCACTGGAATTAAAGTCTAGATTTTCTATAGGAGTTTTAATAAAACACTTTGGCGTAGGTGTGTTGGCGGAATTGTGCCAATACGTAGGTTGAATTCCGCCAAAGATCGAACCCGCGATGTTTGGGTTTGAAATCCAGTAACTTATCGACTATACAAAAATGGCCACCAATGTTTAGTGGTAGTTACTGGCTTATTAAGATGTCACCACAATACTCCCCTACCAGTGAGTTCGCTAGAGAGACGAACGATTTTATTGCACCAAGCATTATGGCTAGTGTATGAGAGTTGCTGCTGCGTCAAGTGAGTCTGACAGCTTTGCGTTGGTTCGTCAAGTGAGTCTGACGGCTTTGTGTTGTTGCTGCGTCAAGTGAGTCTGACGGCTTTGTGTTGCTGCGTCAAGTGAGTCTGACGATTTTGTGTTGCTGCGTCAAGTGAGACGGACGATTTTGTGTTGCTGCGTCAAGTGAGTCTGACGACTTTGGTTGCGGGTAGATGGCGCCACACATCAGTTGCTTGAAGGTTCATCACGTCCGGGTTACCAATTTGGCGTATCTGTGTTGGCTGAATTGTGTTAATACGTAGGTTGAATTCCTCCAAGGATCGAACCCGCGATGTTTGGGTTTGAAATCCAGTAACTTATCCACTATACAAAAATGGCCACCAATGTTTAGTGGTAGTTACTGGCTTATTAAGATGTCACCACAATACTATCACAGTGGTAGAAAACCCAATACAGTAAATATCGGTGACGGATCCTCTGATTTTAGTTATTATCTTGATACAATTTAAAATGTCTTGAAATTCCCATCTTGCTCGCATTTTGCTTTGAATTTCGCTTGAGAATGTAAAGATAGATATATTTATTTATTGTATAATCAATAGAATGTAAGTCCTGACACCCGTATTTGTCATATAACCACAGACAAATTTAATTGCCACTTCCACGTTTGACAATAGGCTGAAAACGTTTGACCTATATTCATGTTTTTGATTTCAATCAAATTTTTGTGCTTGCCATCCTATCCGAAAATGTTATATTTGCTTCCATCAACGAAAATTATATTGCTTTCTTTACATATATTTTGACAAATGCCAACCTAGCTTGTCGATTTGCTTTGTTGGTGTAGGGCTTTCTTTGAGCTACTCTGCCAGATATTGTTATTTACATTTTCTTAAAACATTTCTGACAATTTCAGAATTTACAGATATTTCTAATTTAATTTTTGCATTGCAGAGTGAATTTCACTGCACTAATTTTTGGATTGAAGTGAACTTGTTTCATAATCAACTTCTCTTCACGTTCATTAAATGTCCTTGGACGTCCTGATATTTGTTTGTTTTCAACACTATTTGTTTTCTTCAACAAGTGAATAATGTTTAAAACAGTAAACTTACTCTATTTCAAGATAAGTCTAATACAACGAATTGACTTTCAGTTTTTCTAATGATTTATTACAAGATTTCGTACATCTCATTTACATTTAAAAATCTAGATCAAATTATAATTCTGAAATACCAACAAAATATTCCTTACAAATTTTATACCAAATGTTAAAATATTCCTCGATTCATTTTGCGTTTTATTGTATTGTGATAAATAGTTTTATAAATAGTTTGGCAAGTTTCCCTTTGTTGAGTGTCTGTAATGGCTAATAATAAGATTTATCAAGATCTTGAATGGAATGAAGCAAGTTATGATTATATACATGATTATCGACTGTTTTATCGAGTGCAAAATTGATGCCAAGAATTCATTTTGTTCTGTAGTAGCCAAGATGAAACATCTTAATTATAAATCGCTATGTATACAGCACAGTATTAAAATAATCCCATTATTACATGAATATCACATTCGCAGATCTGTGATTCAGTATTCTAATATTCCTAAAATAAAATGGATTTTTTATAACAAGAAAAGAGTAAGCCATCTTAAAATAGGGATAAATATGTCTGCTTAAGAGATATTAAGACCTCATGGATATAATATCAATATCAAATATTATTACAGAAAGACACAAAATTTGATATTTCAATATAAACATGCTCGAAAACCAATGCAAAACTATTTCAGCGAAACCATAGAAATCAATGACTAATTCTGCAAAATCGCATAAGAAAAATTCACACACATAGTGACAATAGAAACCTATACTATGATCATGGCTATGTACCCCTTTTCTGTACGAAACAGAATAAAACATACAATAAACATCTAAAACTTTAAAATGGCATTAAATAGAAAAGCGTGGATATGCGTTATCTATCCATTTCCCAGTTTCACGCCACCATAATCGTAACCCATCTCTCTCGACAAAGGCTTCAGCTATCCCTAACTGTGAACGCATCTGCACCGTTTTGTGGCATCAAGAGCTCAGCCTTATTAATTATCGGGAAAAGTAGAATTGCCTCCTCCTTTTAACTAATTCAGAGCGAGGCAGTCTCCCGGGGACCAGCTGTCAGCGGCTGCTCGCCCCACCTGTTGCCGGTGTCCTAGCAACGCGCTGTGAAAGTCTCTGAATGCGAGTTAAGTAAGTCCCGATCTAATTACGGTATTGCTTCGGTCTTGATATGATTATCCCACCGCGTTCCGACGCTAAAAGCTGACAGACCGAACGCCACATGAAATGAGGAAAGGTGAAAGAGTTTCTACGCAGGTGGATTCGTAAAAGCAGGAGGCAAATTTGCTGTGAATAAGTGAGGCGGAGGTAAACAAGAAAATGCAAGCATGTATATTCGAGAATCTTTCTTTTTTTGCTGTAAGTGAGGCAGAGGTAAACAGGAAAATCTAAGCACGCTTATTCGAGAATATTTCTTTGAAATTGTTATGGCACAAGAGCTCAAAAAGAAGATAAACAGTAGTAATGGCTTTTATAGGTTGGATTTTGTCTAATTGCCTAAATACATATGTCGTTGTTGCTTATTCCTCTTCGAATGAACACCAATTTAAACCAAATAAGAGATCGAGGAAAGAAGAGTGCTGCAGTTTCTTAGGGTAAACACCCCTGAGTACTCGGTACAGAAGTCTGACTTTTAGCTCGTGTGAAAATGATACTCACACACTCGCTTGCAAAACCCCTTTTTAAGAGGGTCTTTTTCACACACCTCACAAATAGAACACAGAATGTAAAACAACCAGGCACGAACCAGTACTCGAACTCAACACGTCCAAATCATAGGGAACACGCGCTACCCTTAGGCCAGGATGCCGATATATACATATGTGCCAGTGATTACCACTGTATTAATTAAATTTTTTCATTGTTATTTATATTGAATTGTAAAATAATGAAAACAAAAGTACAAAGCATGAGGTTACATCATTCGACACCTTTTTATCAAACATCTAAGGAATTATAACGCTGTCTGCAGGACAGTTGGCGTGGTAAAAAGAGAGCCTGCACATTGTGATTTATTTATTGAGAAGGAAAATCACAGACTTTTAACTAACCAAGACATGCTTGTATATATTACTAGGAATTTATAATATATCTTTCAGCTCATATTTCTCAATGTTTGTTTGTAAGAAAGAGAATTTTACCGACAGCTTAAACGAATGTTGAAGGAACGCTAACCCGGTTACTCTTGGCCTTGATGATAAATTTGGCGACCATTTCACATATTTGGTGATAAAAGCTAGGGATCCATAATATTCGAGAAACTCTGCAACTTAGGTCTTAAATTCTGTAATCAAGTACTTGAGGAATTATTACGTTGCCTGCATGACAGTTGGTGAGGTAAAAAAAGAACCTGCACATTACAATTTATTTATTGAGAATGATAATGACTTTAAGAACGGAATTTAACTTTCCAGGACATGTATAGACATTATTAAAAACTTATCATATATTTCTCCCTGTTTCAAATGCTTATTCATAAACAGAAAAGCTTTATAGAAAACTTTAACAAATGTTGAATGGATCCTGAGTCAATGACTCTTGGCCTTGGTGATTAACTTAGCTGCAATTTTGTAGATATAGCGACAGACATGAGGGATTCCTTATATTCAAGAATCTCAGCCACAACACCAATAGGTCTCCAGTTCTGTAATTAATTGAGAAACATTCGATGTCATGTCACTAAAACTATACGAAGCTGAGTGACGTAATTGATTGATAATAATTGAGCTCAAATGAGAAGTCGAGAAAATTTTATTTTTAAAATGTTGAATTCGACCGCTCCTTGCTACTTAGATTGTCTGGTAACTATTTTCATCTTGACTCTATTTATTTTTGGAAGCACTTCGTCTTTGTTTTATCAACCGCTTTCACGTTTTCATGTAGAATAAAACACCGCTATCAATTACTGAGCCTACGGAACTTATTACTACATACTCTTCAGACGGATTTTATATTGCCTCGCAACATTACTTACACTGCTGTTTCCCAGAATGGAATGAATTTATATTGTCTCAAGTGGTTAAAGAATTAATATACAAATGAATCAGGAATAAAAATTATGTAGTTGATTTAGTAAAAGTATCACATCCCCATCTTTCAATATTTTTTGATAACTGAATTCTCCTTCATGAATAGCATCTATCTCATTTAACTTGATATTTATATTATTATTACATTCTAACCATAATTACTAAAGAGAGTAACAACATTACGCCAAGCCAATTCCCTTAATCTAATAGCATATGCTGAAAGATTTCGCGGTGAAGAGGTCAACAGATTAACTATCAGAAATGGGTTCTCTTGTAAGGGGGGAGATTATATGAAAATAAATTATTTCAATAATGTTTATTCTATCTTATCTACATGGAAATAGCGCAGAATAATATTTTCACTTAAATGCATTTCATTGCACCATGAATCAAGTCTAGATAGGTAGGTGAATCATTAATGCGTTACACAAATATCCTAAAAAATAGAATAAAATAAATCAAAATGCATTAAATATATTTAAAAAGGAGGGAACAATAAAATCAATTATTATAAAACTCATCATCGAAATAAATGCATTTAAAATATGTAATAAAAAATTAACTGAATTTATGAATTAAATTATAATTGTATTTTAAATTCGTTTGATTTGACCCTCGTATTTAATAGTTTGTCGTCAAACCTCTTAGTACATAATGAACATAAATCAAATTCCATAATTTCAAATATTCTTTAAGTCTGGATAAGTTGCTGAACCATCAATATAGGGTAAAACATGCTGCACAATAGAATACAATAAATTGAAATGCATTAAAAAAATATTTTTTAAAAAACGGAAAATAAAATCAAATATAAATTATCAAATAAATACATTTATATTTGTTAAATATAAAAAATATATTTAAAATATGTACGGAAATAAAAGTCATTAAAAATGTTTTTTTGTAAAACTTATAAATTGAATCATAACCGATCTGATATTCATAAACTTTGTCTATGGTTTGTGGCCAAAATTCTTAGTGCACAATGAACATACATCAAAAGCCATGTTTTCTAATGTTAAAGTAACGCAAGAAATAAAAATAATTATGAAAATTTCTGTAGTAATAAGCAAGTTTCAATTTTCGAAATCCTTCAGGCCATTCGTGAAAAAAAACAGCTTAAATGCATCTAATATTATTTGCTTTGACCTGAAAAAATTCGAAAATCTATTACTTAAACAGCTTCAATAATGAAAAACTTTTAAATGGATTTTGGTCGAAAAAATGATTCTTTGTAATTTAAAAGCTTAAGAAAAGATTTCAATATATAATTTCCTTTATGAAATCAAAACAACCTAAAAACAGTGTCCATGAACATTTTTACGATGTAAAATATATTTATTACTTTTTACATCTTCCATGGGTTTTTTACGATAATCCATATTTAAAAATTAAGATTAAGCTTTTATTATATCTGATAAAAATGTAAATAATTTCATAAAAATGCTTTTTTACATCGTATGAACAATGATTATGATAATACTGAACTAAGCTATTTTAAATTAAACAATGACAAAAAAAATTCACCAAAAAGAAAAAAAATGGCACCATTAATTATATTTTGTAAACAAGCTAATAAACACGCATATCTTTTTCATGATTAATTACCATTGTTGTCATAAAGGTACAAAGAAAAGGGCTTTTTTTTAAAAAAAAAGGGGGGGGGGTTGAGATGGCGTCTTTTTAAAAAAAATTCGTTTTGATGAGGGATTTTGATGTTAAAAGAGGACCACCTATCATGATCATTTGTGCCAGAAATAGAATATAAAATCTTAGAAAAAAACAGTGGCTTAGCATAATTGGTTCAATGTTTTTAATTTTTCAATCTATTTTTTACGTGTTGATTTGTTTAAAATAATTTATATGCATCTCAGTTATTTTAATCAATCAATTTCGTATGTTTCTTTTCCAATTCATTTACTTTTTATAAATCTATTGCTTTTTAATGCCTTATTACTATTTCTAATATTTAGCTTGCTTGAACTATTTCCTTTGTATCTTATTTAAAACCATTTGATTTGCAATTTTTTTCTATGATTTTCCAAAAGTTCTCTTATAAATATGTTCATCAACCCATTATTGCATTCCATCTAAAGTTTCCCCTGAGTTATGTCGAACTGAATTAGTTCTACCTCTTTCGTACGTAGTATTTTTGCTTACACATTTTAATAGATTATCTTAATAAGTAATGTAGAACGTATTAATATATATTTAAAGAAATTTAAATGAATTATGTGGGTCATATGAATGATGGTTTGTGGGCACGAATATAATTTAAGTAACATCAATGCCCCATTTTCTCAACTCTATTTTGTGAGGCAGATCATTATGAAACATGTTTGAATGACAAAGATAGCACCAGAGTGGAGCCAATGACTCCAAATTAGTACATCACATCAGTTCGAGGACACTTCCTCTGAAGGTTTTAAAGTGCACCAGACATGCTTACAAGGCAATTTTTCGGTTGTCCCAATGACATCTTATAACCATGCTGCAGTATCCAATTATGATTGAAAAAATGGGGGGAAATTTAGATTTTTCAAAACCTATGTACCAAGTATCTCGAACTATCGGAAGTGTTGTCACCAAAATTTTCACTCATAATTTCTATTATAAAACTGGAAATATTGTAAAAGGATGTGAATGTCATGCTTGGTATTGGCAAAAAACATGTACGAAATGTCGTTTCTAAAGAAAATCTCACATTTTCTTCTAAATTTCTCTTTGGCAATTTCTTTTGGCAAATAAGTCCCTGATATGTGTTATAATTTTTATATGTGCACTTTCATTCAGATGAATTGAAAAAACAGTTGACACAGAATTATAATTTGCACACAAAGCTTAATTTATTTAATTCGTTGCATTTTTAATTTATCGCGTTTACATGCATAAAAATGTACGAATAAGTTTAGTTTTCGTATTCACAGGCCTTCGAAGAGACAAATTTCACTTCGAACCCACCTTGTTATTTCATATATAGATAGACTGTTATTTCAAATATAGATAGATCTTGTTCTTCCAAATGATAGACAAATCTGTCCTAAAGTTTCATAGAAATCTATATATTTTGTATAACTATCATATATTGTATTTCATTTATATAGTTCAAAATGCTTAGATGTTTTGCACTTACAAACAAACAATGTTAAATATTGGCAAAATAAACTTTTCAAGTAATGTTTAAAGTTAAGTCTGCATAAGTTTCTAAGTAACAAAATCAAATACCTGTAAATAATAAGGATAGTAAATACTTCAGAGTTAATTAATGTGAAATAAATAAAATTGTATTTAAAATAAAAGCGTTTAAATCATTCTAATGGAAACAAGACCTAAAACATAATAATGCCACAAAAGACTTAAATGTCTCGTAAATTTATAATAAACTGTTTGTTTTCTTTTGTGGAAATATACATACTTTATATAACTCTCTGGTTCTTTGTGTAAACTCTGCCTTACATAATAGGGAATCTTTCTATTTTAGCTTTCAGCATTAAAATTAATGCAAAAAATATGTGATGAAACAATAAAAACGTTTTAAATTCCATTGCAGTAATAAAATATATTGCTAAAAATATTTTTTAATGTTTTTTTGAAATATTAAAATTTAAGAAAAATCTGACTGGAACTATATTGTTATATTGAAAACACACTTATTTTAATTTTAAGAAGTTTAAGTTATTTTCATGCAGCAATTAATTTTAAAAATATTCCTCCAAAGTTCTCCTGTTTCCTAAGAACAGTTATTTGTACTAAATAGCGTATGTATGTATTCTAGAGCGCCAACACACACGCACGTAATGCTATATACTACGCTACTTCAGCAAAATTATTATTCGTCTTAATCCTCATAAAAAATCATTTTTTTGCAATAATTGAATTTAGGTTCATATCAAGTGCGTAAAATATCCCAAAATACTATAATATTGTAAGGAAGTGCAAGTATGTGTGTATGCGCGCAAGTGCATACGTGAGAGTGCATAAATGCTATGATGTTACGCAGATCAAACCAATCGCTTTAGAGATAAAAACTTGACAATTACATGATTTTATAACAATATTTTTAGAATGAAAATGTAGGATAATGTGTTGAGAATTTTAATTAAAATTCAGAGAAATTTTGGACTTTTTCAAAACAACTTCTGAAACTGTAACTGAACAATAATAATTTTTATATTATCTTAAAATTTCAAATATTATCTTTTCATTTCTGTCATAAATACTCATCTAAAATGTAATAAATTTTCATAAAACATTTTAATTGCCTTTCATAACAGCCAAGATCACCAAGCATATTGCATTGATTTGGTATCCATTTATTATCCGTTAGAAATAACTGTAATATGATCTTCCTTAACAAGGATTGAACAATACTGAGAAGTAATTACAGTAATTACAAACAGTATGAACAAAGAAAGGACAAATTATCCTAGATTATGCAAATTTTTTTAATTATATATGAACATTGTTTCGACTTTTATATAAACACATTTTGTTCTTTTATGAACAAAATATTTATCATTCTTACATTTACAAATATTTTTATACTTTTATATAAAAAAAATTATCTAATATTTTACATGAAACTCCTGAGTGAAATATGAATATATAAGGTGAATACAAATGATGGACCCGATTTTTAAAAATCATATTTTCCAAACTAATGTAATATTACAATAAGCGATATGTGAAATTAAAGAGAAATATAACAAGTTTTTTCTTTTCGGATACAGTTGTTCAATGCGTAACCCTTTTGTTACGGGGTATATTTCCAATCTGTAATCCAGTTCGTTCCAAACATTTTGTAGCATCACCCAGTCGATAATTCTAAATGCCACACAAATGCGTTCTTTAAGTTCTGGTAGTGTTTTCAGAATTGGTGGTACATTAACAATGTCTTGTTTCAATTATTTCTTTTTTTCTGTATGGTTATATCAAAGATAATAGACAAAACACAATGTTTGGAAAGAATTGGATGACAGATGGTACGCATGCTATATAATAAAAGAGTCACACCTCGAACATTTGCAGCTGGGAAAAAAACGGGATATATTTCTTTATAAATTCATGTATCACTTATTGTAATATGTGCAGTAGTTTCGAAAACATGATTTTAAAAAAATAGGATTCATTTGTGCTCATTCTGCATTAAAATTAAGAAAATAAGTCCAAATTCAAATAGCTATTTTCAGTATTTCATATTTGTAGAGCGATATTTCATTCTTTTTAAACAACACAATAATTTTAGACCTAAAATATTCTGCTTCTGAAATTTCACTCTAGATTTCGCTTTCGATGCAATAAATGCTCAGATGTCGGTCACTTTGCGTTCTTCTTTCATCCAAGACTTTTTTTTTCTCTGCTTTCGAAATGGTCGATGCAAATTTAGACGACGATTCTATGACATCCCTTTCGACAATCCCCGATTTTATTTGACGTATGAAATATGGATTCTAAAAATCAGACATCCATTCATGTATGCTATTTCAACGTCATCTCTGAAAAGGATGCTGTCAACAAATATGAAAATTGTGGCTTTATATCGCTGAAGAAAAGCACAGAAAAAAAAACTGTTCGGTAAAAAATGTGCAGGGTATAGAATGCAATAATTTTATATAAATTGGCTAAAGAAAAGATCAGAAGAAATGAAATAGAACGGAGGGATTTTTCTCCTCTCGGCTTTCTCAAATCTTAATAAAAGAGACGGTCTTCCCAAATTTTCTCGCATAATCTCTGATTTTCTTTTCCCATTGCAAAATTGCGGACCTATGGCAAAACAATGAATACTTCGAGGGATCAGATTTTTTTTCCAAGTCCCACATGTGAGAGATGCTTACTTCGTAGTAAAGGAAAAGCTACTTGTGTATTAAATACATAGCATTGAAGAACAATAGTTTCGAAATAGTGATATTTAGTATGATATTTGGGACGTTTTTTTAACAAATATTAATTTTATGTTAAATCAAAATGTTACATAGATCTACAGTTGTAGAAACGATTGATCAGACACTTTCATTTAAAAAAAAGCACTGAGCAAGCACTTAAAACACTGAGTTTGAGTAATTGATTTTACAGGCATACGAAATTACAGACCGATAGATGGTCAATCCTATAGAGATGTGTTTTAAAATTTGTTGTGAGCTGACATTGTAGAAATTAAAACAGTGAACTATACTTTATTGACCTAAGTTGAAATGTTTTTAAATAATCGTATTTACCTGCATGCGAAAAATATTCCGATAGAGCAACCATACTTTAGATTCCGTTCAAAATTTCTTGCCAATCTATATTTAAGATGCATGTACACCAAATATTATCAACCTCCAAAACTAAAAAAAACAATCTATATTTCCATCCACTCTTTAAACATTGCGGTTCGGCAGTTAAATAACACGAAATGCTCATTTTTAACACAATGTTCTATTTTCAAAGAGAATTCCAACAAAGATTTTAATTTGGAAAAATAGCGTAAGATGCCGAATATTATCGAAATATATTTAAATACTAATATAAAAAATAAGTATAATTTCCTAAAAAATAGACTAAAAGACAAAATTTTAAGGGTTTTATAAAAAACCTGTTTAATTATTAATAATATTAAAAAAATTCATAACTTCGTAAAAAAAGTCGACGTCTCAATGTAGTCACCTAAATTATCAGGTTTTCGAGGTCCGATGTTTGCTTTAGAATGAGTGCAAGGAATCCTGCGTCGTCGAGAGTCAAATCTGATTATAAAAAATTAATTGAAAAAATATCATTTTCGATGAAACAATTGAGAATTAATAACCTTTCAAAAATTTTAATGAGCAAGACCATCAAAAGAAGGAAATTAAATAACTTCTCACCCTTGTAGATCGAACCTGAATAGCGTGGGCATATAAATCTCCGCTTTTCGCCTTGAAGGTCGCATTTTTTTAAAACTTTTATTTTAGTCAACCAGCAGATTGAATTTTTCTCTGCCTTCTCTTCACTGCATAGTCTCAATCCGTGTAAAAATTAAGCTCTTATTAACTTACTTTATATCTGTGAAAATCAATATTTTTACTGTTAAAGTTATTTTTTTCAAATTATTTAATTTTTAAATTTAAAATAGTCTTTATTCATATTTTCTTCCCTTTTTTCTAAATATTTACACGTTCCTAAACTTAAAGTATAAATATATTTTAACCAACTCCTATTTTCTCTATAAAAAACTTAAATGAACAGAATTCACAACATTTATAAATAACATTTTAGCCTAAAATATTGTACATATAAATAAAAATAATTTCCTGTTGCAATTCTTAATAAAAGATTTTTAAAAATAAAAATTTATAGAAAAACGGTCAAATTTAATTTAAATAAAACAATGAAAGATATGGTTATGAATTATGTTTTAAAATCTTTTTATATTACTAAAGTTAAAGAAATCATTTAAGAGAACTGGATTATACTACAAACAGTGTTGTTTTATCCATAGGTACTTGTGGTTAAACTAACTTAAATCTACTAGCCAAATAATAAGAAGAAAAGAAGATTTTAAGCTAACAGTACGCGTTGACTCAAACTTAAACTATTAATAAATGAAATTTTTTCCGAAGGTCATTTGAATAAATTCCATTAAAAGTTACGATTATAGACTATTAGACTAATATTCATACATCTTAATTCATGTGTTTTCTCTAAAATTGTAATGTTTTTATTAAAATATATAAATACTTTAAATCGTACGTAATAGACATCTTGTTTGGTGCTTGGACAAAAATGTTTGACTTCCGAAAACGATACAATGAGTTTTTAAAAATAATTTCATGTTAATCTATTTATTTTCAAAAATTCATTTCGTATTATTTCGTTTTGTTTTTCATAATAACACCTTGTATTTCAAAATTTCATTGTGTTAATTACGTTTCAAAATATTGCATCATATTGATTTCTTTCAATTCAAAAAATAATCCATTTCCTTTCAAAATTTCATTTCATATCATTTTAATTCCTCTCAAAAATTCATTCAATTCACTTCCTTTCAACAAATTCCGTTTCTATTTTTTTTTCTTTTAGTTATAAAATTATTTTCATATTAGTTAATTTCACTTCAAAATTTGTTTCATGCCAACTCATTTCGCCTTTCATGATAAAGCCTAGTATTTCAAAAATTCATTATATCCACTTTGCTTCATATTAATTCCTTTCAACTCAAAAAATTAATTTCTTGATTCATTTCGCCAAAAATTTACCAAGCTTTTATATTTTTCTTTTTCACAAATTCGTTCTGTTCTTTTTCTTTCAAAATTTTGATTCATGTTAATCAGTTTAATTTCATGTCAGTTAAGTTCCTCCCAAAAATTCATCATATTCATTTCCATTAAAAATAGTCCGATTACATTTTTTCACTCCTTTTAGTTAAAAAAATTCCTTTCATGTTAGTTAGTTAGTTATTGTTTCAAAAATTTATGTCAACTCATTTCGTTTAAAAAATTCCTTTTTTGATAACTCCTTGCATTTGCAAAATTCATTATGTTCAATGTTTTCCAAAACTTTTCATCGTATTAATTCCTTATAATTCAAAAAATATATTCTTGTTGATTTCTTTCATTTAAAAAATTTATTCAATATTTACCCTTTTCTTTTCGTAAACTCGTTCAATTCCTTTCATTTCAAAATTTTGTTTCGTGTTAATCCATTTCCTTTCATAATTTTTTTTCATATCAGTTCATTTCCTCTCAAAAATTCATTCACTTCATTTTCTGTCCCAAAATTCGTTTCATATTAATTCATTTCCTTTCGAATTTCTTTTCATATTAGTCCATGTCCTTTTAAAAATTGTTTTCTCTAAGCTTATTTTTTTTATTCAGTTACAAAAATTCTTTTTATATTTATTTCTTTTCAAAATTTCATTTCATGTTACTTCATTTCATTTCAAAAATTATTTTCAAATAATACACGTCTCAAAATGAAAAGACTATTCAGCCCTATTAAAAATGAATTCATACATTCTTATATAACATACAAGAAATTTGTAATAATCTAAAATAGACGTACAACCAATATCACAACAATCTTTTTCTCAAAGTCACTTCAAATCTACTGTCCACTATTAATCTCATTATTTTATACTACACCACAAAAAAGCATGTATGTAATTGTCCATCAACCAAAAGATGACCACCGTCAGAAACAATGAAAGGATAAGATTAAAATCGGAAAGAAGAGAAAAGCAATCGATAGATATACCCAGTCTACTTTTTCCATTAAAGTGCCCGGCCTTTCACCGCCGATCACATCATCGCTATGAAACCAAAATTGATTTTTCCAGAAAGGAAATATAAGAAGAAGATATATAAAAGAGATGGGGATTACTATGGAAATTTTTCCCCTTTCTTTTTCACTTCTTTTAGTAGACTTTTTTACTCTACGAATTGAATTCTACGGTAGATAATATTTCGAAAGTATTGGAGAGGGAATTCTTTTTTTTTTTTCGAAGAAATGATAGAAACTAAAATGAAAATGAAAATGCAACGCATTTGCTTGAATCGTCTACTACAAAAAGAGAAGTTTAGTTTGAATTCAGAAAAAAAAATTTGAAAATATCAAGTAGCGAAAACTTTTCATTTTTAAGCTTGTATATGGCTAAATCTTCTGTTTATTGTTTAGCTCAAGGGTTCTCATTTGTTACAAATGTTTCATTATTCATATACGACGTACTTGTCATACAATTTTTTCCGACAAAACAATTTAATGGATGTTCATTTTACTATTTATTATTCTGATTTATATATGCCGTTATCTAGGCATAGGGGTAGCGCGTCTTCCCTGTTCTCTGAGCATCCCAGGTTCGAGTCCCGGTACGGGCATTGTTGTTGTTCTGTGTTCTATGAGTGAGGTGTGCGTGAATGTGCCTTCCTGTGAAAGGAGGTTGTGTAAAAGAATGTGACATATGATGTAGCTAAGTTGTACCCTTGTACCTAGAAGGCGTTACTGGAAAACAAGAGAAGCTCAATCGGCTTAAATCGCAAACAAAAACTCTCAGCATGCTTGTAAAGAGCCATAAGTCACCACAATAACAGATATTTATATTGTTACGAATGTTACGTATCTGTGATGCTGCTTCCCAGCATGATTGGTTCCTTCACTGGAAAGAATGATTTACAGTATTCTTTACTGGATGCTGTGGATGCTCTAAGAAATGATCCCAGAGCTTGGCGACAAACTTGGCAATTATTTGGCTACTTGGCGACGAATTTGGTGATTTTGGCGACAAAATGGAAAGTACACGAAACATCGTGAATTTTCCCGATTCGCCCATCAGGAACCGAGATATGTCCAGACGCGCCCTGATTGGTCGAGACATTTCTAGCCACGCCTCTTGGGACTATATAAGGGCCATCGTTTCAAGCCGGGGCTAGGCGCCCCTTTCTCTTTCCATATGAAATTATCTCAATTCCGGAACTTAGCTCTGATCATAATCCTGTCCTCTTAAATTTTTTCCTTAAATATAACTTACCTGATAATAGTAGAAAAGTGACCACCAACTGGACTAATTTCCAATACATCCTATCTAATGAAAAATTTAATTGTGATGTAAATCCCCAAACCCCTGAACAACTTGATAAACTTGTTGATTATTTCGAAAAAATTATCTTAGATGCTAAGCTTGCAGCCTCTAAACCCATTAAATTTAATCAAAGTTACATCGACCCTAAAATTAGGCAACTTAGGAAGGAGAGGAATTTTGCTAGAAAGACCTTCCAAAATACTAGGAATCCAGTTTTCAAGAGTATTATGAATAAACTTAATAAAACTATTCAAAAACTTAGCGACCAAATTGAACGCAATGATATTATTAATAAACTTGTTGAGGTTAATACCGCAGATGGCTCCTTTTGGAATTTCGTTGCTAAATATAAAAGGAAAAATTATAAAATTTCCGCCCTTAATGGCCCTGCTAGTATTGCAACCACTGACATTGATAAAGCAAACTGCTTGGCGGGCAGCCTTGAGAACCAATTTAAATTAAATAATTTGATTGACGCAGACACAGAAAAGCTTGTAAATAACGCAGTCAAAGGCTTTCAGGATAATCTTCCTAATTGTTTCCAGGATGCTAACCCCCCTACATTAAGTGAAATTCAAAATTGTATCAAAAAATTAAATGTAAAAAAGGCCCCTGGTCTGGACGGTATCAACAATAAAATTATTAGAAATCTTCCCCCTAATATCATTGATGTTCTCCAAATTATTATTTTCAAAATTATGACACTTGGTCATTTCCCCACTAAATGGAAAATAGCTGTTGTCGCCCCTATACTCAAACCAGGTAAAGATCCCACCGTACCGTCCAGTTATAGACCCATTTCACTACTCCCATCCATTAGTAAAATAGCAGAACAAATAATTCTTAATAGACTAAATAAGTTTCTCGAAGATAACAATATTCTTATTAACGAGCAGTTCGGATTTAGACAAAACCTTTCTACAACCCATCAACTTGTCAGGGTAGTCGAATATGTTGAGGAAGGTTTTGCAAATAATCAAAAATCTGCTGAAGTATTTCTTGATATCCAGAAGGCATTTGATAGAGTTTGGCTAGATGGCCTTATTTACAAGCTTGTTACCTATAATATTCCTAATTACATTATTAAAGTTTTAAATTCCTATCTTAAAAACAGATCCTTTTGTGTACGCGTTAACAGCTCATTATCTGAAAATAAACAAATCCAAGCCGGTGTCCCTCAAGGTTCCAAAATTGGTCCGATTCTTTTCTCTCTATACATAAATGACATCCCCAAACAATTCAATACTATGCTTTGCATGTTTGCCGACGACACTGCAATACTAGCTAGAAATAAAAATGCTAACTTCATCTCTATAGCCCTTACTCGTCATCTAAAAACTCTTGAGGACTGGTTTCTCAAATGGAAGATCGAAATTAACCCAAGTAAAACTGAAGCTATCTTATTTTCTAAAGCTAATCTTAAACGTAACGTCCGCCCCATTAAAATCAAAGATAAAAATATTCCCTGGTCTAAGGAGTGCAAATACCTAGGTGTCGTACTTGACAATAAACTTACATGGAAACCCCACTTTATTTATACTAAAAATAATTTCCGAGACCTAACTCGTAAGTTCTTTCCCCTAATTTCTCGGAATTCCAAAATGTCTAGGGAAAATAAAATACTTATTTACACTGCCTATTTGCGTCCGGTATTAACATATGCTTGTCCGGTTTGGGGTTATGCTGCCAAATCCAATCTAAGAATTCTTGAAATCCAACAAAATCTGCTTATTAGAAAAATCTGTAATTGTAAATGGTACATGCCAAACATTAATATGTACAAAGTTCTCGACTATCTTCCTCTTAAAAAATTTATTAAAAAGATTGCAGAAAAATTCTTCCACAATATTGATGCTCATGAAAATGAAGCCATAACTTCTATTCCTAAATATACTCCTGTTCTAAAAATTAAACGACCACGTAATATTTTAATTTAATTCTCCCTTTGTTTATGTTTACCTTTTCCTTTTACTTAGTAATCTACCAGCATTTCCCCAAACCACGTTGCTCCTCCCATCTCATCCTGACAACCAATGGCTGCTTTCGCTTCATGGTGCTCTGCACTATTTAAGAGACTGCTCCGAAAATTTTCAGACTTCACGCTTGATACGGACTGTTAGGTTATCCTATATCCATTCCATTACCGGAGATCATGCCTCAACCTCAGAGGCTCGGTGCTCCGTCAACCATCTCATCGAAGTCGAAGCCGGGGCTAGGCGCCCCGTCTAATCCAACTTATATGTGCTGGGCAGTAGTAGTCGGGATCGACAGTAGCTAACGAGTCCTCCAGTGGAGAAAACAAGAAGCGGTGAAGCCAAGCAAGCGCTGAACTGAGCTGTGTGCCTTGTAGTCTATTGAGGAAGCAGCGTCGAGTACTATAGCTAGTGCTAGTACTGCAGATATTGTTACTACTTGTGAGTTACTGTTGTTATTGTGTGCTGCTGTGTGTTCGTCCCGTCCTGTAAATAAACGTTTGTGTTGTGTCTCTACTAAAGGACTGATCATTGTGTGCTCATTGTCATCTGTAACACCATACACAACCACTATATACAAGTTGAAAAGAACCCGACGGATTAATATAGGAAATCCGTAACAATATATTAACTGTTTTTGGTGTCCTCCTAAATCTGGCTACCATGGCGATAGTTACAGGGATTATATGCGAGATTTTTGGGTTAAACAACGATTTAGTTTAGGAATAATATTTTTTTAAATCCCATGCAATAGAAATTTCATAAATGCATACTACAGAAAATCATACCTACACCTTATTTTCAAAGCAATAAATTCAGTTATGACAATAAAACAATGAAAGGCATAATAGTAAAATAGTTTTTAAAAATCAGATTTTTTTTTTCCTTCCTTCTTTCTAAAAAAAAAAGAAACTTGCAGAAATAAAATGAATGTCACCATATTTCTCTTAATTTTAAAGCTGAATAAAAATGATTATTTCGATAGTATAATTTGAGGAAAAATGCAACTATAATACCAGCTCCTGCTCTTAAATTTGTCTAGCTAACGAAAACAAGTTTCTCAACAGATGATGATTAATTTAGGTATTGTAGATCAAGAAAATTATAATATTAAAGAAATTAAATAAATTAAGTTATCCGGGACCACATTACAAATACAAAAATCTAAAAGTAGTCATATGTAAAGAGGTAGAAAATGGAAATGTATCCCAAATATACACACTTATTTTCAAGAAGAAACAGTTTTAATAAATAATTCGTAATTATTAAACACAAATAACTTAGATAAAAAAAAATATCGTTATGATTAAAAAAATTGATAATATTAAAAATAAACATTTCCATAAATAATTTAAATAAACAATATGCGCCACTTTTAAAACCATAATTGAGTAATAAAACTTCAAATCAAACATTACTAATACCTAATTTTAAAAAAAATAATGAGAATCTTTCATTAAATATTTTTGTAATTAAATCTTCAAGCAAATGAAAGGCCTACTAAAATTATTCATGAATGATTACAGAGGACAGAAGGCATTGACATATTTAATCAAAAAAATTATTTAGATAAATTACAAATATACAGTTTTTAATTTTGGCTTCGAATTTTAAAAGAAATTTAAACCATATGCTAATTACAAATCGAAAAAACCAAAGAAATATTTAAATTAAAAGATTTCAAATTAGAAAATATTTGAATTACTTTCTGCAAGCTCTGTTTTCTTAAAAAACAAAACTTCATTTTATTCCAAGCAGATATCATAATATCGAATATCAAAAATATTCTGTTTTTTGAAAGTTTTGATGAGATTTGACTTGTTAATTTGTAAATGAAAAAAGTTTTCGTATTAAAATAATCCCAAAATTAATTTTTGAAAAACTGTAATCATTTTGGTACAATTCAAATTAAGATAAATCTGGAAATAGCGGAATTACTTTAACTTGCTGGAAAAATTAATACAACAAAGTAATTTCTAATTTTTTTTTTCTCTTAACTCAAAAGTTAACATTTAATATACAGAAACATACTAAAACAACATCATTAAAAAACCATCTCATTTCAAATTCATTTCAATCTTGCATTCATTACAAAACAGCAGCAGAATTTCTACTCTTCCCTTTATTTTTCACTAATAAAGATTATATTCTACAAATCTCATTATTCTGCAGCAAATTACGACGAATCACTAATTATTTGCAAACAAAAACTTAAATTTTAATGAAGTTTTTCAGTATGAAATTAGATTAAAATATTTTGATGCCATTGTTAACGGTTTTCTAGCGGTAGACGATTAAATGAATGTAATTTTCTCCTTCCATTTGAATTAATTCAAAAAAATATAATTTAATTTCATGAGATTTGCAGAAACATTAAAACAATTTGCAAATCAGTAATGCTTATAAACTTTTTGTTAAATCAATATGAAGAGAATTGAAACATATTGCTAATATATGTTACACATCTAATAAATTACAGAATACCCATTTAAAAATACAGAAGTCACATTTTTCGGGGAAAAATTTATTATACGGAACTTTCAGAAGTTGCAAAATTGGTAATAAATTTTTATAGAAATACTATTACTTAGATTTCAAAAGTTGTAAACCTATTTAAAAACTTAATAACATGAGTGAACTTTAAAGTTATGGGAATTTGTAAAACACAAGTAAACTTCAATGAAAAATGTGATTTTTTAAAATTCTTTTGTAATATTCGTCTTACGAGATAAATTTGTTTAGGTTTCTAGGTGTTATGAAGCAATAAAATTTTGTAATATCAATGAAATTGTTTAGTCAAAGAAATTTTCCCTTAAATTGCATAACCTGTTTAACAGATAGATCGATTCAAAAAAATACGATTGAACCAATCGATTACATTATGTATTTTACCGTTACTGTCATAAAAGAGCAGATGAAATGTAAGAAATGGCTACAGACAGATTTAATAGCCAGATTACAAAAGCTGCCTTGAGATCATAACAGCATTTATTTTAAATAGTTTAATAAAATTTCAGTTCGTTCAAATTTGTTGAAGCCAAGAGCCAACGCTTTCCTTTTTGTGTATTAGGAAATTTAGTTGCTTAAGAATTTTTACTTAAAGAATCAAACTTCACAAAACTGAAATTTACATTAATTTAATTGAACTTAATAAACAAAATTATTGAATTTATTCTTCAATAATTTACCTTACTTTAGAAACTAATTTTTTAAATGTTTGAATAGCTTCTTATACGTCTATTTATCAGTTATAATTTTATATAGGTAGTTAGAGAATTGATATTGACAGTATTTCAATCAAAAGCAAATTGTAGATAAGAATTCTTTGAATTTATGTTTGTACAATTATTCATCGAATTTTCGAATTAAAATAAGTGGGAAAACAACTATTCGATGAATACATTAAAAATTCATTTTTAAAACTTATTTTCTATACTGCGATAGTGAACTGCAAGAAAGTCGTACTTAATACCAATGAATTCCAAATTCCCATTCCAATGACAAACAAATAACGAATCAAACTACATAGCAATAAATTTCTTAACTTTTCTTTCTAAAAAATGAAAAAACATTCTAAGAACAAAATAAAACATTCAAAATAAGCTTTCCGAATTCCGAATCTTCAGATCGTCCCGGAATTGATCCATAAAATACTAGGAAAAACAAACTGCCCCATTAGCTGGGGACGGTAAACTTTCCTACTGAATGTATTTACACAAGAGTTAATGATCAAATACACAAATCCGTGCTTATCGCTTTCAGATAGCGCTGCAAATGCGACGCTCTCTCTCTCACATATTAATGTGTTACGTGATGTTGCAGCTGATAGGAGAATCGCTGAAACGGGAGCGTTTTCGGGAAATTGCGAATTTTCTCCCGAACTCCAGAATGAAATGGAATTCCATCGACCGGTTCAGATGATGGAAGCGTTTCAGTTTTTAATATTTTTATACTTTGGGGAACGGTTTGGAGTTTCGAATAGTTCGGATGCGGAACTTGCAAAGTGAAAGTTTATAACATTTTATTATAAAGTAGAAAGGGAGGGGGGTGGGATCTTTGAATGCATTTGAAACTTCGAATTTCATGAAATATAACTAGCAAGCACGTTCCATGGAAAATTCGCGTCTTAATTTTATTGAACTTGGTTGAAATAATATTTTATATGAAAGGAATCCGAATTCTCAGTGAAATTATTTGAGATAATATTTTATACGAAAGAAGTTGAGTACAGATATGTTGACGTATAAAAAGCATTATACTATAGTCCAAGATTTATTTTATTTATTTGATAAATCCTCGAGATTATACAAACATTCATTTTCGACTTTTGTCTATAACTCTGTAAATTTTTTTTTCGATGAAACAAGATTTGTATTATAACCTGACGGCTGATCTTGATTTCAGATAAATAAGTGCATTTGCTAAGAGGGAGAAAAGTATGAAATGAATGGCAAGTAACGGAAAAAATCGAGTTATAGTAAGAGCGACTGTGCTAAGATAAATGCCTTTTTTTATACACCGCATTATTGATAGTATTGTAAAAGACTAAAACAAATCCAGATGTGGAAAACGGAAATTGTGTGTCAGTCTCTTAACTTATCAAAACAAGCTCGTATAATATCATATAATTCTTAAGTGGCTCGCAACCACGGGACATTGTAATGAAAATACAAGGTAAGCAAAATAAACCAACTTTTTTGCTTAGTAGAAATGCTTCAGTTGTCGATCGAACATTGTACTTTATTCTTATTTACTGAATAGTAAAGTGGAAAAGGATGAAGATAAAAAATAAATGCATAACAATATACATAAAAGAAGAAGGCAAGGGAAGGAAAGCTCATATAATTCGCCATACAATGTGGAGGTATGTTTGAACACATATTCATTGAATACATAAATTCGTTAATACGCATACATCATTAATACATTGAATATATTCATGAATTCGTAAATTGTCTTGAAGATATAGGTAGAAATTAGAAATTATGCGTTAATAATCTTATTTTGCTAACTTATTTTTTCGTCATCTTTTTTAATCAAAAATCTTTATCTTCACATAATTATATTTCTAAACTTAGAAAATTTATAAAAGAATAACTAAAATCCTATCTTATTTTTACTTGAAGTAATGCATCTAGCTCAATTATTCTTTATGCAGTATATAAAAATACTGAAATAAGACTCTTTCGAACAGAAAATTAATAAAATACTTCTCTTAATATTATCATAAGCAAGGAACTAATAACTTTATTCAATTTTCCGCATGCATTTCTTTCTACAAATTTAAATACTTGTAACAAAAGCCTCAATAAACTGAAAACAATTGTTAACTTTTGCTTTATCATAATTCTAAGGACTTAAAAATTCCCTTGAAGAACTATTAACTCCTTATAATTTTTCTATCAAATCTCACAATCACTTTTATGCTTAAAAATTCCTGGAGGCAAAAATTATGCAATAAATTATATTCTATTTTCTGCTTGCATTTTCTCCTACAAATGCAAATACCTGTAGTAAAAGCAACATTAAAGTTAAAGCAAATTTTTCCTTTCAAATTATCATAATTTTAATTATTTAAAAATTCCAATAAAGAAAACTAATTTTTTTACAATTTTTCAATGAAATCTATAGAAATCTATATCATTTTTATGTTTGAAAATTTCTTGAATGAAAATAATACACTTAATATGTGTGAAGCCAGGTAATTCATAGTTTAATTAAGAATGTAATAAATGGTACTTAAAATAATTACATCTTTATGCTTATTGTTGTTTCTAATTTGAAAATTTAACTTTACTATATCTAAACACCATGTTTGTGGCTGTAATTTTTGATTTTTCCAAGTTAATCCAGGGTAGAAAGACCTCAGTGAATACTCCACATAATAAAGAAAAAATTTTATTTGCCAGTTATTGATATCACGCATCGTTTTTATTTCAAAAACACTATCACAATGAAACTCTTGTATCTACTACATAAAAAATTTAAAAGAAAAAATAGAAAATTATTTGTTACCTTAAAATGAATCACGTAATTAAGTAAAGGCAACACTCGTGCATTAAAGCTAAATATTTTAAATTTAAACTAATGTTTTTCCTACGAATAGATGATAATGCCCTCATTATCATAAAATGCTCTTTTCTTGCTTGTTTTACAAATAAAAATATTATAAAACAGAATTTTTCATATTCTTTCTTATAAACTGAAAAAAGCTTTTGAAAGTAATTGGCAATTTCAAGAAAAAAGTTTAGAACAAAAGATAAATAGATATACCTTTAAAAAATTACTGAAAAAGAAATTTACATCTTAAGAAATTGTTTTCCTGAATAAATTTCTTTACAAATTAATTTTTTGAAGGAATAATATGAGTAGCATTTCTGTCCATGGCTTCAGTCCAGTAAAACTACTAACTGTTGTAAATATATCTTGTTTCTTAATTATTCCTCAGTTCTGAAAAGTAACTAAATAGAGACAAGTTACGTCTTCTCAAACAAAAGTAACCGAGCTAAACATAATAAGATGAGCGGCAGAAGTTATATGGTTATTAAGAAGTTTAAACAGTTCTTATTCATGCACGGAAACTGCAAATTACACACTCTAATAAAAAAGACTCTTGCCTAAATTAGCTCTCTTTTGTGATTATTCAAGACTTTACTCAAAGAAAAGAAGAAAGAGGCATTGCGGCTAAGTTCCCGCGGAGATGTTTTATTCTAGTTAAACGGACTTTAAATGAACTTGTAGAAGTGACAGCCATGGATATAAAACATTTCACAAGAACCTTACAAAACATTTCAAACAATTTTTATGAATCTCTCTGGTAATTTGGGAGATATTTTTTTTCGAATACTACAGAAGATCATTATGTAGGAAATAACTATTTCAAAGAGGAAAGAAGTAGAAAGCAATTTTTTTAACTTCTTTTTTTTTTTCATCTTTATTCAATATGAGAGGTTTTTAGAGTGGTTTTTGCGCCATTTTCTTTTCTATTCCAAAGAGAAGTACTTTTTCTTTATACTGTTTCAGTGAACCTCACGACATTTCGATAAAAAATTGCCAATTCCAAGGCATTCTTTTTCTTCCTCTCTCTTCGTTCCCTGACAGAAAAAGTGCAAAAGGAACAAAATGAATGACTGCCCTATTTTACGCAAGCACCGAAAATCCTTAGCGATGCACTTGCTGAACGTTTTATTTTGTCCGTGATATTTAGAGTGACTAACCTTTGGCGATATTTTTTCTCCTTTCTTGTAGTCTTAAGTGAAAAAAAATTTCGTTCGTGGAGTTGTACTTAAAAGTTCAGTGAATATATTCTCTAACGGGTTTACTTTTTTACACATCTTTCTCTTTCTAAACATGTCATTTCTGGATCGATTATTTGCTTATTACCTGACGTACTAAAATTTTGGGAATTTTGTAATAATTGCACAATATTTTAATATTTTCAAAACTTAACAATCAGTTCAGCTTAACGTTGCAATTAAATTTTGCTTTCCTACCACAGACACTAATACATTAAAAAACAAAAGTAAGATTGCGTCATAGTTAGTATAATTAATCATGAAAAAAGTTTTTAAAAAATAATGAAAAATAACCATATATATATTATTAATGTGTCGAAAAGCAGAAAATTATTTTTTTAAACTGGCCGTTTATTGTTGGTAACATTGCAATAAAGAAATTAAGCCTAAATTAATATTCAAGAAAGTTGAAATGCGTAGAATTTTTTATACTTAAAAACTTATTATAAATATAATTTCAATTTCAATTATATTAACATATAGGGTACATCACTATTAATTATACTTTATTGTACTTAATTGTAATTATTATCATTATTAACTATACTATACTAATCTAATTTTTAATACTAATCATAATTTTATTTAATTTTCGCATTTCTATTCTTGTCCATCAATTAAAGTGGTTTTTTAAAACTGCTTTCGTTTCTATAGTATGTATTTTTATAATTTACAATGAATGTAGTTTATTAATATCTTAAGTCAAATAATGAATGAAGTAATAAATAAATGAAACTTCATACGACCCTTAAACAACAATACATCAATTTTCTAAATTTCACAAGCAAAATAAACACATTTTTTCGTAATCAGTAACACACTCGATTATGAATTATATATTGAACATCGTGATCAGATATACATCGTATACTTATTAACATTAGAATCAAAATCTGCCGTTTCATTTATTGTTTATGAAAAATTCAAATTCTTCTGTTGATAAAAGTGAATAATTCAGATGGTTCTTTAGCTCCTTTTATGCATAACTGGTGCTCTTTATAGTTTTACCTAAGAGTATGGACATCTGTCGGTCTTCATTAAAGGCAAATTTTGGGAAATACATATTTTTCGCGCACAAATCTTTAAAAACATTCAGTTTAATTCAGATGATCTTGGAACAAAACTCATTCTGTAATTTTGGCTGCAATTCTTCAACTTCTTTCGATTTACAACAAGAAACACCCCGTTTTAAAATTTCATCAAAGTATTTTATAAAGTTTATTTGTAAGTACTTATTTTAGTTTGTTTTTGAAAGAACTTTCTAATTTTGGAAATGGATAAAGGGGAAGCGAATACTATCATCTCTCTGTCTCTCTGAACTGGCAAGATGGCAAACAAAACATACAGATCATTTAAAGCAAGTAAAAATTATGATGCATAAATAAGTAAGAATAAAATTGAAAAGACGAATCTGGTCTAATGATTTTTTCTTGAATCGACTTTAAAAAGAAATACAAAATAGATGAGTTTTTCATATGAGAGGTTTGATTATCGCCCAAAAGTCACCCTTTCGTGCTCGAAAATTACATGAAATCGAGATTTTGGAAAATATAGAAAACCAAGAACAGAAAAAATAATCACAAACACTAAGAGACATTGAAATTAAAAAACTAGGAAAAGCCAGAATCAAATATATAAATACCATGAAATACTAATAATTAAGAAATTTAAAATACAAAATAATAACATCAGAAAAACATTCATAATTTATAGAATTCAACAAATAAGTTAAAAACAATTATCCACCAAAAAAATTAGAACCATAACAAAAAAGAAAGGCTCATTGTAATCCTAAACATAAAATTTACGAAATAAAACATGTATTCGCGCATACCACTATACAATTTACTTCTCTTTAATTTGATTTTAAAAGGCTTGTTTTATTGACAGAACAGAACGCCGTTTCATACTCCCTTATCCGAGGCTATTCTGGTCACAGCGGTTTGGTGGGCATGTTAAGGGAAGTACCAAAATATTTACAGTAGAAAAAACATAATTAACTATGTAAAGAATTTACAAGCATATAAAAAATGATATTGAGATGAAATTGTTTACAAAGATTTTGTTTGATTGGCAGTAACTTTAGCTTTGATAATTTTTTAATTATCTTATGATAGAAGGTGCACTTAAGATATTATCTAGAAGGATCCTTAGTGAATCTCTTAAATGAGGTTAGTGAATCTCTTAAATCAGGTTCACGAAACCAAACAATGGCATTCCTTCCTTCAAATAAGAACACTAGTTATATGTTAACTTGTCTCCGTTCTGAATAAAGAACAAAAGAATGCAAAATTACTCATCATTTTTTTAAAAAGCAATCATGAAAATAATCAACTATATATATATATTTAATCAAATATTCAATTCTCCAGCCCTAACCACTGTGTCAAATGTACGCAGGCTTTTTCCTCCCATAGGAAAGTTAGATACTTCATCAGCTATTACTACCACTCTACGATTTCGCAGAAATCTCAAAAACATTATCTTATATTACATTTTACGCAGAGAAGAAAGTAGGACTTGAGTCTCGCCGCTTTTGAAAGAAACCATTACACAGAATTCCCTTATTTTTATTTCATTTGAAAACCTATGACTACCGTATATCATCAATAGACTATGTTCGCAATCAATTTCAATTTTAGAAAGACAACGCAAATTAAAATAGCACTCTCTTTTTCAATAGTTTAACTAATAATTTCGTCAATTTAATTCATCACTTTACAAACAATGTAGAAACAATCGGAATTTTTTTTATTAGTAATCAATGCTTTTAGTTTATAATTTCTCAAAAGTCTTATAAATTGGATTAATTAAATTGAGAGAGATTAATTAAAGTGAGGGAGCAAATTGTCGGTGAACTCGTAGTAGGTGGGAAACATTTTTATAATAGCCCATTTGAGAAATGCAAATCCTAATAAGATTATCCGGGCATTTTTTAAAGAAAATACAGGTATATGCAATGATTAAAACAGTGGATTCGATTAACAAACCCAAAATCAATTAACAGCTAATGAAAAAATTTACATTAACACGCAAATGAATAACAGCTTAAAATCCAGATTAATGGAATACCATTAATATTCGAAATTTAGTTTGAACATATAACACCATTAAGAAAATCAATCCATAAAAACACTATCTCATGCACACTGGGTCATTCTTATTGCAATGAAATACCAGTAAATAAATATAATTAAGATTAGGTACTCCATTTAAGTTCAATCAAAGTCAGACATGCCATGTAAATCAGGTATTAAACGGTAGAACACCGCTTTCTTAAGCTAGTACGTCTACCTCCTGTGTAAACTAACACCTGACTTTGATATTAAATGGCGTCAAATTACCAAGGATTATCAGGTGTAATCGCATTAAAAGCTTCAAATTACAGCTAATGAACCTTCTGGTTAGTTGAATCGGAGACATTAAGTACATAAACTTTTAACAACACTTCTGACAGCAGCGCGGCTTCAAAATGCCAATAATTAAGTCGTAATCTAATGATATGAGGAAAGGATGCCCCCGGTGATTTTTCTGCTCATCTAATTAGTTAGGCGTGCATCACTGGCTCGCTTACAAAATAAGAATATGGTAGCCGTGAGTTGGAAAGATGAAATATACTTTTTTTAAGAATTCAAAAATGGTTTATTAATCTTTTATATAAAGAACTGAATAACCGCGACAGCATTGAAGGTTAATTCAGAATAGGTTATGAATACGTCAGAATTTATACATATATCTGTGAATACATCTGTATATATAAAAGTGAAAACTGTACATTCTTTGTAAATCTATTATTTAAGTTTAATATTGATGTCATATGGCAGGTGTGCTCTGCAAGACAAAAAGAAGATCACTGGAAAATCCAAAATTTTATTAAAGTATGTTAATAGAAAAAATTGAGCCTTTTATTTTTTAAGCTTCTAATCTTGATCTTGATGTCGTGTCCATGTTACCACGGAAAGGGATGCAGCAGCTTTTGAGGGTAAAGATCCTTGAGCACCTGAAGGCAGAAATCTGACTTCTAGCTCAAATGAAGATGAAACAAACACACATTCGCTTGCACAACCCCTTTTTATAGGGAGGGGGCATTTTTTGCACATCTCACAGATAGGACACAGAAGAACAACCATGCCCGACCTGGGGCTCTAATCCGGCAAGCCCAGATCACGGGAAAGACATGCTACTCCTATACTAGGCACTCGATTCCACCGAAGAACCGTCGTGTAAGGGGGTCTCTTGCACGTTAAATCTATCAAGCCAAACGTCCTCCCTCTGGTGGGGCATGGTGAGGAGAAGGGGTGCCAGTTCAGGTGTCGTCCTTGTCATCTGACCTTGGTTCAAAATGACGAGGTCCGTCCCAAAATAGCCCTCGTGTTGCTTTAAAACGGGACGTTAATATAACTAAACTAAACTAAATCTATACCAGGACGCCGGTCTTAAGCTTCGGATAATAACATTTTAACAACTTAAAAATTGTGTCTTTGTATTACAAATTACTGTCTTCAAAACCAAAATATTTATTTTAATGATACTTATAGCGTTTCCTTCTAACGTTTTACTCTGGAATTTTTTAAAGCTGTCATTTCCTACCTTTTTAAAATTTTATTTCATATGTTATTTCTTTTTATTGCTGTAATGAAATTATAGTTAATTTCATAGCCACAAATGAACTAGTTATTTGAATGTTTCTGCCACGATTAAAATTAAGACGATAAATTGTATTTAATATTTTGGATATTAAAGTAAGAAATGGAAAGTTGGATTTTCTTAGTCTATAGTCGCGTTTTCAAAATAAATATTATTCTGTAGTACATAAACTTCATAATTTGCAAGCACAGAAATGGGATAGGAAACTTAGTCCATTAAATTTATATTTGTCAGCCTTGTCAAATAACCAGTGGGAGTGTTCCTCCCAAAACTTTCTTGCTCATTCTCTAATAAACTTGCCATGCTAAAGAACAATGTATACATTGGTGTATTTTACCAATGGCAACACGTGTTTTGCTTGCATATCGTACCATGGATCCGAACTGAGAGACCTTTCGTTGGTTGAAATTATCCACAGCTTTATGATTTCATATTTGATTTTGATATGAAGATGCAGGATGGATAAAAAATTTTGGACCAATAAGCACTCTTTCTAGAAGATCCTCTGTGGTTTTCATATGTCGAATATCATCAAATCTGTATCGTCGCTTCGTTACTTTTCGGTAGCCCAGTGAAATCCCCCGTTGGCTATCTGGCTTACATATGAAGAGATCGTATTAAATTTCGGGTATTTAATTAGTTACATCTTTCAGTTATATTGTTTACAGACAGGCATAATTTCAAAAATGGCTTTTATAAAGACTCCAGTAGACTAAAACAGGTACATTATTCCATAATCTTGCAATCGGAGTTTTTTTTATTATTGATCTAATTTATCATAGAGTACTTTGTGTATGAAAGAAAAAATATGAAACAAAAGATTTCAAAAACAAAAACATAAGCATAAACACCGCTACCAATGAGTAATCAGATACTCCAAAAAAGGCATACATATTCTCCTTTATAATCAATATACAGGATGTTTTTTTAACTAAAGGAACTGAGAGATCTCTGTATCTCGAACTATCAGTCTCAATGCCGCCAAATTTTGTGCGAGAGTTATTAGCGTCATGGGAGAAAGGAATACACAAAGAAAAAAATTTTAGTTTGAAAGAGGAATGTATCACTTTTGATCTAAATTTTAAGTTTAACTGCCCGATAAAATTTAAAAAGGCTGTAGTAAACAAATAAATGAATAACAAAGAATTAATTTTTTACTTCTGCTTTATTCGAAAAAATCAACTTCTGTAAATGGTTACATTTAAAAAAGAGAGAGACAGAAATTCTATTCAAGTACTTTTTATTCATAGTTCTTTTGTTTTCATTCAGTAGAAAATCATTTCATTCAGTAGATATCGGCTATTTTCAATATGACCTCCATTTTCATGGACTAAGTATTGCATTCTGTATATAGAACGCTCTACAGCTGAATGCAACATTTCAGGACGCATGTTCATAGCAGTCCGTGTTATGATTTCCTTTAAAACAGATAATATCGAGACACCATCAAGATAAACATTTTATTTTTAATAACCCCACATAAAAAAGTCCAATGGGGTCAGATCCGGGGAGCGGAATGGCCATGCAACACGAAAACAGCGGCTGATGACTCTTTCTTCTGCAATGTGATGGCGCAACAGTTGCTGTATGGATGTATCAATATATAGCGGGGCTTCATTGTGCATAAGGACAATTTTATCTAAGAATTACCATTGCTGAAGTTGTGAGATTACAAAACTCATCAGTATATCAGGATATTTTAGAACGTTTATGGAACAGGTCTGCGATCCTGCCTGGGTAATAGTCTCAAAAAAGTATTGTCCGAAGATAAAATCTGTCGTAAAACCACACCAAACAATTACTTTTTGAGAATGGAGTGAGATTTCTTAAAATGCATGGGGTTGTTCAGGATACTAGAATTATGAGTGTTAACAGTCCCATTCAAACAAAAACGAGTCTCATCACTCCAAAGAACTATCCAAGGCTATGTCTCGTCGACCACTATCCTGGCAAGAAATGTCAAAGCAAAGGTTGATCAAAGATCCTAATCAGTCTGTTTATAGGTTCATGCAAAATACTAATTTTATATGAATAAAAATGAAAAACTTTTCTTCAAGCTTTCCATACTGTTGAAGCATTAGCATCCAGTTGTCGGACAACTCCATGTGTGTTGCTATTACCAGTAGGGATCGTCTGATTGCTTTCAATGATTGAAGTCAAAACATCTGTGATCGTATCCTCCGACGCCGGTTTCCATCCTCTACTAAGCAGAATTGCGAGAGAATGTTTTTTTTTTAATTTTTAATTATTGATTTCACTTTATTAATCGATATAGGTCATTTACGTAAATTGTTTCGACTTCTAAATTCGCGAAGAGCAGCCGCTACTTTGGATTGATTAAGATATAAGAGCTTCGCAAATAATGCACGCTGTGTTAAAGTGAGGCACATTTTACAATTCAACGCATTTGAAAAGATTTTCAATGCCCCACTTCTTTTTTATAACTCAAAATACTGGCGCTGGTCTCAACTACGAAAACGGGTTTTATTTTGAAATTTTTCCCCGCGTTATATGTAAAATTTTACTTGTCTTAAAGCGTACAGCGACCCATTTTCCACTATCTCCACCTTTCCGTAATAAAATGTTTTTTTTTTCAGATTTTTTTTCCTATGTCGTCAATAGACATGTACAAAATTTGGAGGCTTTGTGGCAGATATCTCGAGCTACAAAAGTTTCTCAATGCCATTAATTAAAAAAAAATAGCAATATAATACAAAATAATCTAATCGTCAGCCAACTTCTCAATGTTAGATGGAATAAATAATTTTCTGCTCCATCATTATCAAAAGCGAAATTCAAACTTCTATTTTAGAGTTCAGCAACTGATAGTTTGTTTTTATGTTTCAACTGAACGATTTAACAATGTTTGAATAAAGTGAAGCATGAATAAAAATTAGTTATAGAATCATAAATTTCACTACTAATTTACATTTTCATGCAGGATTGTAGCAAAGGTTAACGAGTTCAGATCTTTATCTAAACAAAAAATATCTTAGTTTAATAACAAACTTCTAATGTTATTATATATTTACATTTAAAATTCAGAGCAAATAACTTTTTATTACCTAAGCACTCTACCACAGTGCATGAGTTTTTCTATTACAAATTTCGCTAGTTGTTCTGTGACAATCATATCCGAGATACTGTTAAAATAATAACAGCCTGTCTAGACTAAAACATCATCTAATTAGTAAAGATATATAAATGCCAATTCAGAGCACACTGTTTGATTGCTTAACATCCAGTCCTTATCATTTTTACTTCACATACTAAGAATAATATTCGTATATAGAAATATGAAAGTAATTCGAAGGAAGAACATTCATGATTTTTTCCCAACTAGCTTTCTTTCCCAAAAAGGGTAAAGATTTGCCCACCTTCCCTTTGCCCATGAAATTAACGAGAGGCGATGACGAAGAGGCGATTGTGCAATTCTCTCACGTTCTCCACGAGACATCCGTCTGCATTAGGCAATCTGGGGGTTCCATTAATCGACGGCCCAATTTCCGTTCGTTAATAGGCTCCAGAACTTTCTTACCGACCTATGTAATTGCATGTTCCAGGCATGATTACTCCTGAGTGCAAACTTGTTGACACACGATACCTGTAAGCCCGACACTACGTTGATTAGCTTGTCTATCTTTTCCAGGAATAGATATATTTGGTTGTAAACATGGGTGTTATTCAGCGACAAATCCGGAATTTGAAGAAAAAAAACCAGTCAAGTTATCTGCTTTTTTTCGAATTTAAATCCGGATTGCTACGGAAACCCAAAATACAATCAAGAAATCTCGATAAGGGAAAGTATTTTGTGAATAACACCCCAAAAAATTCAGAAAAAATAAATCGAAACTAATCTATTTTCGAAAAAAATTGGGGAACCTGACAAAACAAACATTTTCATATTGCAATAAATTGATAGTTTTGAATGACTAAAAATAAAGGCTATCTATAAATCTGTTGCACATAATTTTATGTTCATGATTCCTAAACAAGCTATTTTTAAGCATCAAAAATTAATAAACATAAAAGCTCAATTCCTTTAAATAACTAACATCTGTTCTGTTTAAAGTGTAACTGAGCCTTCCTAAGACAGTCAACTCATGGCATTATATTACCGTTAAAAATATAACAGTCTGGGTAATCTATATTCTAAATGCACGTTACTTTTCTCGGCACTTCATTTGCTTATTTTACTTATAAAATGTTCCGATAAAAACGGTAATAGAACTTTGGAACAGAAGAAAATCATGGCGTCAAACATTCCATGAAATAACTTATATGTATGATATGTATATCAAAGAATTATGAAAGGAAAATCAGAAAAATCATCACAAGAAAACTAAATCAGTATTATTGAAAAAGAATTTTTTTATTAATTTTAAAACATTGCAAATATTATTTTTGCATGATAATATTTTCAGAAATCAAAGTTTATAAATGATAAAATTTCTCTTAATTAAAACTGTAATTACATTTTTACTTTCCCATATATAATTATACGGAAAGTACTGCAATTATCAAAAAGTGCGAACTCGATATTTTGATGGATCTCCCCCTTTTAGACAACCCTGAATTCAAAAAACTCAGTTTTAGGTAATATCTGACTGTTTGTGACAAAGATAATATAAAAAAAACCTTGAGCTAGACGAATGAAATTTGATCTTTGAACCAAACTTGTAGATTCCTATTAAAGTTTGAGCAAAATCTGTTCAGAGGAAATTTATTTGAATTATTATCATATTATGTTTTTTCTGCACGATTACTTTAATATTGTCTTCACGACAAAATCATGTTACTAATCGATTTTGCCTTTAATTTAAAGATAATGTTTAGTAAATTAATTACAAAACATCATACCTTATCGTAACATGAATAAAAGTTATTGTTTCAGTTTTCTTGCGTCAATAAAATAAATATTTTTTTTCCACGTCTTCTAATAAAATCAAATTTTGCCCACTTACTATTATCAGACAAGGGGATAAATACAATCAATGCATCGAATATAATAAATGAAGTTTATATATAAATATGTAAATATTTAATTTATATATATTTTTTGACTGAATTATTATTTTTTTACAATTTTTGTGTTTAAATATATTTTTGGCAATGAATTTTATTGGTTTGAAAGTAATGCTAGATATATTATTTTTAAAGCAAATTTAAGTCAAACAAAGTAAAAATTTTTAATACTTTCTTATTTCAGAAAAAAATTGCTGTACAAATATAATAGATATTAATAATTTATAGAAAGATCTAGAATTCAGAGTAGGTATTTTTACATTCGTGAATTTTGAATTTTCACTATACAGGATTTTGATCTATAAAAAAATTTTTATATTCTATAATATCTTATACAAAAATCGGGTCGATCTTATTTGAGCCCACCTTTGGCGAATAATAAGAATTTTTTGGTGAAAGGTAAGAGTTCTTTTTTCTTAACCTTTTAATTCAAATACTTTCGATTTGGCGAGATTTTGAAAAAGTCGCCAGAGGGGGGCTAAAATAGGATTTTACCCAAAAATCATTTTTACGTTAAAAACATCATATATGGTAGAATATAAATGTTTTGCAAAACTGGATAAATCAATTGTTGGTAAAAGTGTAGAATAGTGTGCCCCTTGCTGCGCCAAGGATGCCAAGTCGCCTACAAAGATGGCGGACAAAATAAACAAACTGTTCCGCGGAACAGTTACGGTTGCCATTTCCCGCCTTTTTATTTAGAATGTTTAACTAATTAAAATTATTTGTTTAATACTGCCCGGTGCCTTCGGCATCTGTATAAGGCACCGGGCAGTATATTTTAACTTTAAAAAAACATCCTAGGGCTTCGCTTTCATACGGAGCGGGAATGCAGTAGCTTCGCTAGCACATTGAACAGATGGACGGTGTGGATTATGGAATAGTGCATAATAATATTACAAGAAAGAATAAATGATGTTATAGGAATGAATATTATACAGAATTTTTAATATTTAATGTACTTACTTGCTTTATTTAATCTTTTCATAAACACTTAACACTTCATAACACTCAAAGCATTCTTCCCAAGCCTCATCAACCCATTAAAAACAGATTCCAATCACCCTTCATCCATTCAGCAGGTTCGAAATAGTGCCTAGCATCCCAACTACCAAACATCCACTCCTGTACGATTGCAGACATAATAATATTTCGAGGGAACCAAACGTTGGAGCACCAAAAGAATTACGAGAACTGCGAATATTCCATGGCAGACTTCTTTTAATACGAAAACGCAGACGATTTCCGAATTCGCATAGTGTTAATTAAAAGTGTGAAAAAGAAAAATTTTTTTTGGAAATATTAACACAAAAAAATGAAATGTTATTTTAATAAATATTAATTTTATTCTAAACTTTCTTTGTATAATAAATTTTAAATTGAAATAATAAGCAAAATTTAAATAAGCTGAAATCGATACTTTAAATATTAAATTTATTATAAAACAGTTGTAGTACCTGAACAACTCAACTATTGTAAAAACTAGTAAACAAAACAGAATTAGGGTTACTGTAAGAAAGTTCCGTTGGGTTGCCATATTGGCGATAAACTCGGGGGCACACCGTGCTACACTTTAACCCAATTGTTAAATAAAAATAATACCATAATATACTCCCTACTCCGTAGACTCATAAAATATAACGGCACTAAAGGCAATTTACGTATAAGGAATAATACTAATTTATCAATACTTTCATACTCTGAAAAACGAATTTTGGCAAGAAGAAAAATTTCACATTCAATGCACTCTTAAAATGAAATATCTGTACGAAAAGCTATCAAAACCATTCCCATAAATAATATATTTATTGAGATTTATACTTCAGGACAGTGAAACTGAATGATGTGTAAATGGAAAGCATTTAGGACCCATATATATTGTATGTCGATATAAAGCAGTGACAGATTTAGGAATTTTCAAGTCCATGTAAGAGTGCGTTATTATTATTATTATGATACTTCCATTATTATTATGATACTTCCATTAATAATTATTCATTTAATTTCACATTTCAAAGCCTTTTAACATAATTGATTTACCAATGTTTTATTTTAATATTTTTGCAATTTTATGAAATTTTATTTATTTTTTTAAAACGTGTGTGATGGAAAATTAATTGAAGAAATAAAATTCTAGAAAATAATTAATAGTTACTCATTTTCTTACTTACAATATGAAGCATATAACTATTACAAAAATTATAAATAATTAGGAATTTTAAATAAATATAACATTAAAAATTATTAATTTATGGGTTCTATCAAGTGAATTATATCATATCCAGGTAATGTATAGTTAATAATTACAATATTTTGCAAAAATTAATTACTTAAACTTTAATTAATAATTTTAAAACTTTAATATGTGCGCATACTAGAGTTCTGATATTTTATAATTAAAAACAATTATACAGATTAATTCAAAATGAATATTGCGATTAACACATAATGAAGACTTCAAAATTTTGTATACATTCATCATAGATGCTTTATGTAACTTCTGTTGGTTACATGGACGATATATTTGATATATGGATTAGTAAAAATTTTAATAGGCATGCCAGTATTCCTCTCTTTTAGTTTAATAACTCTCTTGCAAAGCCTAGTTCACCTGCTAAGTCGAAAATAAGTCACTGAGTCAACAGATGAGTAGGTAAAGCTAAAAGATTTCTTTAAAAAATGCGAATGTACATCAATACTATACAAGTACAATTTGCAATACTATATCAAGTTCGAAACAGGAGTTACGAATATTTATAAAGTACACTGGTTTAACGTTTAGGTCACGGTAACAGCAAATAAAATTACAAGAACTTCAATATTATTTTTAAATAAAAAGTTTTAACCTTGTTTACTTTCTTTCTTGTTTATAATATACACTTATAAAAATGTATTATAATCGTTAAAAAATTAAGTTCGAAACTCTAGATAATGTGTAGTTTAGATCTGAGTCAATTTCAAGAGAAAAATCTTTCTTTTTAATTATAACTTTTCTTAACATAGAAACCAAAAAACACTACAAACTAGAAAGAACAAATAATAATAACTGGTAACCAGAATTGTAGTGGTTGGTCGAAATCCGCCTTGTTCTATCTTTATAACCACCCTTATATACACGAATCAATAGCTCATAATCGCTACCAGTTAGACACATGATATTTATCAAGTAGTTTCAAAATTATAGAAATATCTGAAACGTTGGGAAAAATCCATATTAAGGAGACAGATCATACCAGAAAGCGATAATTCAATATCAATAGACTCCAGTTCCGTAATTTTAGAGCAAAGTATTAATACGACACTACTATTGCTATTATAATATTATTATTCACACTAATATTGCAGAATCGACAACTTTTGAGTCAAATCAATGCATGGGAAAAAATACTTTTCCAAAAGACATCGTTATTTATTCTAAAAATGTGCAAGAGTTGAGATAGAAAAACTTTAACCGACATTTTTATTGTTATTGTCATGAATTGGTGGTAATGCTTCTTTACGCAGTTATTCCCACTGCAAGGAAGAGAATTTTACTATAATTCAATGGATGCTGAATGAATACAAGGTGAACTAGTTTTAACTTGGGCGACATACTTGGCGGCCATTTTATTTTGCATCGCTGCGCTATTAATTCCAAGAGTAAGAAGAGTGTATTACCATCCAATAGATATTGAATGGATGCAAATTTAAAGACTCTCAGCCTTAAACAAAAACTTAGCGACCATTTAAAACATTATGTCATGAACAGATATAGTATTACGGGAAATCCTTACACTCAATATAAAGCGAAAAGTCTAAGAGATTTGGTAAAGGATGGCCATTCTTTATTCTACACTTAAATATGAAGGACAAGTAACAAAACACAGACAAAATATACACAAAACAATGCTATCAGAAATCAAATCAATGACAGGCAAGTATCGAATTGTTTCTTACCAATCGCAGTCATACAAAGCACTCAGAAATAACTAACTGAAAATTAACATTGCAAAGAAAGAATTCCCACGACTTGAAAGTTCTAGAATGAAAAAGGCAACTCCAATTGTCAAAGTAGTCAAGGAAACATGGAATTTTTAATTGAAAATAAATTTTGGGAAAATTTTTGGGTATAATTTAAGAAAAATTTTGTAATTAAATTTAAAAGTTAAACTAAAATAAAAAATAATCAAATCAAAAATAAATAGACCAAAAATTTATATTCAAATTTTTAGAGTTTTCTAATATAATTTTTTCTTTGATTTTCTTATTAAACAAAGAATTGATAGTTAAATAATAAATAAAGTAACCCTTATTGAATCTTTAATAAATTCTGTGCTCTAAATTAAAAAGGAAGTCTTAATTATAGCAACATTCACATTGGAGTTTTAAATGCTAACCTTGTTTTGCCCATTTATATAAAAAAAACACACATTTTTAAACGATATTCAAACGAATATCATTAATCCTCAGCTCACATAATTGTAAATTGTATATATTTTACTAAAGAAAAATATTGCTTTTCACTTTTGTTTCATACTTTAAAATAATATTAAAATCTATATGGTAAACAAAATTCCTTGGACAAAATGTATGCCATTTGTCAAAGGCATTTTGACATATGGTAAATTTCAACTGAAGTTTCTGAAAGGAATCCCTCATTTAATCCTCCAAACTACTGACTTCGATTTCTCCGACTGTTCATGTTCAAATAAAACCCATCTTCAATGTCAAACATCCACTCGGTCCAATCTGTTCCATCTTGATTCAATGTTATTTCCATTTACATTTCTCTTTCTCCCACAAGCGAATCTCAGTGCCAGAATATAGGACCATAAATTTCCGTTGGCTCCACGCAGACGATTTTGACAATAAGATGAACCCCGCTGCCATCCTCCCCAAACGAAAATGATGATTATATCGATGACTATCTGTCGTCCTATCCCCAACTATCGATCAAGCAATGAGCTCAATGTATATATTCCTTATTTTCTTGGAGGAAATGGAACGGCGTGGGCGGGAATATGTTATCGAATGATCCCGGTGTTGATACTATCTTGGGTACAATCGGCTTAATCATCCAGAACGTTGGAATGCGGAAAGTTCTATCACACCCCCAAAAATACCACTTGTGTGTTGTGTTGATAGTCCTTCCTTGCAATGAAATGATGCGGCATCATATAGTGTAGTTCCTGAAGGGAGGGTCTGGAGTATGGCTATTTATTTGTTCGATGTTCGAGTTCCTTTGGGTAAAAGTGCGAGGGAAGAATTTTCAATAGAAGACGAGAAAACTCTTCGTAAATGCTTTTTCAATGGGTATGAAAGATGATTTTTACTGCTCTTGTTCATGCAAAAGTTTCATATATTTATCGACTAAAAAGTCAATATTATAGGGTTATAAAAGCGCTAAAATCAGGTTAAATAGCAAAAAGATAGAAATAAGAAGAGTTAGAGGATGGTGGTTGTTCTATGTAGAAATATAATTGTTCTTTTATGTAGAAATATCGAAATACATTTGCAATTTTTTGATAAATTTTTAAAACTTACAAGATTAATCTCTGAACTTGTTTATATATAATGTATCCCTTTTTTCACCTGAATGCTGGAATTGAACTTATTTAACCTCCTTCAATGGCAAACACTTTATATTTTTGAACAAAGACTGAAGTATTTGAGATTCTCTTGCATATTTTCACATCAAAATGTTAATATGTGTTACAATCAAAAAACGTATTATGCAATATTATATTTTAAACTGTAATTTCCAAAAAATATAGTTAATTTTCTTTCCTTTTTTGTAGCATGAAATATGCAAAAAGAAAATATAGTAATCGCCAAAAAACTCGAACTCCAGATACGGAAGAATCTTCAGGTTTTAGACTTCTCCAAGTTAGAAATAAATTTTGGAGTTATATCTATCTATTCACCTACGATAACTCAAAATGCTTTGAGCCAGATGAATAACATTTTAGTATATGGTCTTTACACCAAATATGTAAATTTCTATCAAATTTTGAATGAAATCCATTGAGAGAAAGTCTGCTGATCATAATAAAGAAAATAATTAGAAAATTTGAGGAGATATAAGCACAACCGCTATCAGAAATAAAAAGGCATATATAGGTTAAGCATCTGAAATGTAAATCCATAAAAATATCGGAATTTTAGTTAAATATCTAAAGCAAACTCAAATCCGGCAAAAGGCTAACTATCTATTGTTTGCCAACAGATTCTAAAAATCTCCGTGCTTTCGGATCCGTGCTCCGTGCTTTTTAAATCAATCAAAATAGAGGTGAGAGGAAAGATGAAAGTATATTTATATTTAACAACAAAGTGAACCTCAGATGATTCGCAAACTAAAAATCAGATCAAAAACTACACAATGCTCACAAATACGGGAACAAAAATTAAATGAAAAAGTATCTAACAGGGAAAAATTCAATGTCAAATAATAAAGAAAATATCCGGAAATTCACTCATTCCTTCTGCGTCTCACCGCACAGAGAGATAGAATCATCGTAAAGTGGTTACCTTAGAACACTGAAACAAGCAGTATCGGTATGTATTTTTGCATGAATAAAAACACGATAATTCAAAAACACATTGATTTTTTAAAAATTGAAACTTGATATGCAATCTTGTGCCTACAATTAAAAATGTATGCTAAATTTTGATTTTATATTAATTTAAGTAGGAAATCGGGTTTAAAATATGGAATCCAGTTTCTAGTACTTGTTTATTAACTGCATCCCATTGATTAATCAAAAATTAGATTTATCATAAACTACAAAATTTTTCCAAAACTCGATGATATTTCGTTAAGTATTGTTAACTAATGCCACGCAATTACTGTCAGTAACGTTTTTCATTACAACATTGCAAAGCATTCAATTTTCATGTGTGAAAATAAAAATCTGGGTACTCGTGCAACATGGTCTTGTCCAAATCCAATATTTTACGAAGAGAGAAAATAATACCTGTAGTAAAGGGTATGTGAGAAAGATTGGGAAAGACAACTCTTTTATTTCTGTTGATGATGTGTAAATTTGCTTTTGATATTGTATTTATAACATTTCTTGATTATAATAATGGGCCGGCAGGCTTTAAAGCCGCCTAGAAATTCAGGAAATGTCATAATCATCGATACCCATTTTGTTTTCATATCGTTTGTTTTTCAATTTTCAATAAATTTTTATATATTTTTTTAATTTTATCCATAACATCTTGTACTCAAGTTCATTTAATATTGCCGTGGAACGGAATGGCTATATGTATATCAATAAAAATAAATAAAATATATTTTCCAGGGAAGAGATTGGCAACGCGCAAATATATACAATTTAAAATTACACACAATATATTTATTCAGCACGAGTAATAAGAATTAATAACCGAGTGAAATAAATCGAGAATATATTAAGAAAACTTAACGCTTTTCTATCACACATTTCATCGAAAATTTGGTACACGTTTACAGTTTGGGGATAAGGATCACGCATTAAATTTCAACCAACCGTGATATTTTTTAGTCATTACGTTCATCGATAGTTGACCAAACAGGCATATAAACACAAATATAATTCCAAAAATTGTTTTATTTTTCGAACTTTAGGGTTTTGTTAAATTCTCAATGCATAAAAGTTTAGATAAATCTAAATACAGCGAATGGCACTCTGAAAATTGATGATTGCCAAAGGAACATAATTACTACATTATCATACCAACGATTCAGAAAATTTGATACAGGAATTAAATTACCTTTTGTTTAAATATCTAGCATTTTTAATCATCAATTTTCATTGACAATTCGAAACTAATATTAGTTTAACGGCTTTTATGACTACAGCAAAGAAAAGAAAGAACACATAAAATAATTGTTAAAATTGTGCTCACGATGCATAGAAGATGAAAGTTTCAACATAAATAATATGAACACAGTGTATTTAGCAAAAACTAAAGATTATCACGAGGAAAAACAACTCTTTGAACATAGAACAGAACTCAGTATCTAACTTTGTGCCAAACAAAAGCGCATAATTATGCTCTATTCTTTACGCGTTGGAGAATAATCAGCGTGACTGAGATGCTTCTCGGGGCTCGCAGATTTTCAGAACTCCTACAGACACGCACATATGCACACAAGCTTTCATAGTGAAAAATAAGGCTAATGTTCGTAATACACATGTTAGTAATAAATGCTAGTAATCTATGCGTATGACTAGATAGTTAAAAATAAGCTTATATTTCGCTACAGACAGTAAATCATCTATTTAAGCAAATATTCATTTTTTTAATTAAGAAACTTTTAACATTTGTAGTCTGGAAATTGTCTTATATTTATTTTATTTTATTTATATTCAACAAACGGCAGATAAACTTCTTTTATTTTTTTTTTGTAAAACACATTTTGTAGGTCCGATTTTGATGACGCACGAAAAACTACTTTCGGAGTATACTTCATGATTCTGATAACAAAAAAGTCCTAAATTTAACTTCTATATACATTGATTTACGTAGCAAAGCCTAATTGCTCAGAAATTCAGAGATGCTTACAATGCTTTTATTCACTGCAAAAAAAGTGGTAACCAGACCAGTCACTAAATTCATCTGGTTTAAAAGCTACAATAATGCTGAGACTTATTTTGAATTTGAAAGTAAAATATCTTAACTCTTCATAGCTATGTCAAATTACAGGTTTGTAATATGAAAAGGTTTTTTTCACGAACAATCATTACTAGTTTGAAACACCTTTGTCACAGCACATGTATAGATAGTGGAACATAACCAAACTTTACTGGCTACCTGCTAAAAAAAGCACAAAATCATCATTTATCCATTATAGTATTCTCTGATATTTAAATATTTAATTCATACGAGGGCCATTTGTTTTTATTTCGAAGAATGAAACAAAACAAATTTAACATAACGTTTCAAGGATGAATCTTGTACCTTGATCTAATTACAAAGACGAATCCTAAACCGGAAATCTTTTATTTAATCTTTCATGCAACACTTACATTTAGTTTCGACAGGTTTGGAACCTTTCTTTCACTCCACTTCTTTGGTGAGATCGAATTTCCTGAAATCTTCAATCGCCGAAATCGAAACCTTATCACCTGATCGAATGAACTGCACTTTTTTCTAAATGGCTGTCTTGGTTTTGGAGGCGTCCCACTGGTAATCCACTATGTTACATAGACATCAAAATGTTCTATTGTTGGTGTTTAACGGAAATCTAGAAAATGAAGCCTGAAAGGCTCAACTAGTAACAATAGTAGGGGCAAGGAGATATCTCTGAGCCCTAATAATAACGTCGATGTCATCGAGATAATGTTTTTAACACATTGCATGGATGTTCTTGAGTCTCAAAGATGAGAGAGGTTTTAATGGCTCTTTTTACAACCAAATATGGTTAAGAGTCTAAATAATAATATAAAGCTTCATGATTCGTATATACCTTAAAGTAAATGACGATTTATATGGAAACAGGCAGCGAAAAATTACATGATGACTGGGTGCCCTTAATCCTACTAAGCTACTGATGATATCAGGTGATATCACCAGTTCTCTAAGCACAGTTTAATAATACGATATTTATCTGCGAACAGCCAATTAAACCAGCTGGAGTTGTAACCACAAAACTTTCTTTTTAAGAAAGGTGTTGTAAGGCGTGCCAATTTTGGCAATCCTGCTTACCATTTATAACAACCCCCACTGGTCTAACGGAAAGTGGGGGAGGAAAGAGAGAGTGAAGAGAGATGGGTCTGAAATGAAGCAGGAGAATGTCACTCTATTACAGCGTCTGTATTTCTTTTCTTATTTTATTTTTTTGTAATTTTGTGTTTTAATTTGAGCTATGTTCCATATCAATATTTAAATAAAAATTGGAGACTAAATTTGGAAGGAAACGATTACTGTCTTTACCACTCACATTAAAGAAATCCCACTCAAGGAAGGGGTATTTCTACAGGTGCTATCCCAGAAAATGTCTTGCATATCATTGGCGTACAGTAGTTAAAGGGTCAACGTAGCCTGGTTGGTAGAGCATCAGTCTCTCAACCGAAAGGTAGCGAGTTCCGTCCTCGTCTCAGCCAAATGCCATTGCTTTGGCTAATGGCAGTTGGGACACGTTAAATATGTCGTGACTGCAAAGTCCTCCAAATTCCCATAACAAATTATACATCTTAGGGTACTGAATCAGGGATGAGTCGGTCTCTGATTTGGATCTAAATTCTGACTTGCGGATGGATAGATGAATCAGTTCAACCACTCCCTAAAAAAGGTTGCGTCGCGCGTGTTCCAGCAAAGTCGGAACCGTAACGGTGCTCGTTAACAACGAAAGACGCACATCTCTGCCTTAATTCAAACGAGCTCCGCTCATTCGGGCTTGGTATGACCAAGTGGCATTAGACCCACCACCACAATAGTTAAGGAATATTAACACTCGATATGGCTTTAGTATTTATATTCAATCTATCATATCATCCTAGGCGAGTTATTTGGGGATATTCGGCATGCAATTAACAATATTCGAAAATGGAATTTGTATTTTAGGCGTGTTTTATCCGGCCGACTGAAACAAAATTTTCAAACAGAACTATACTTGGAATCACAAAATCATACCAAATACAATAAATTAAAGTTAATGCGTCTTTGAGTTAATACGCTTACAGGTTTCTAAAAGTGGAGACCAACAGACAGTTAAAACTTTATTGGTTTTGACTAGAAATTTGAAAAATGTCTAGAATATGGATGTAAAATCAGTGTGCCGAATTTTCTATATCTAACCTTCTTCGCTTTGTAGTTGTGTTAAATTATATTCGAACAGCTGGGCCGATAGACTTCCTAAGACTGACTATTGCTCAAAATTTGACAGGAATCTAAAAATTTGGTATAAAAACGGTATACTGAATTTCATCGGTCTATATCGAAGCATCTTTTACCTATATTTGACACAGACAGATAGATGGACAATTTCCAAAAATATGCATTTTTTTAAAATTCCATTCGTCTAGCTCAAAATGTTTTGAGCTATTATTTTCACAGACACAGTGACATATAGATAAATGTATGATAATTAATAAATCAATATTCAAAAAAGTTTTTTGAAAACTCAGGGAGAAACATGGGGATTTTTGAAAATCTCTAGCTCGACGCTTTTGACGATTATAATTTCTCTATCCCACGTATTCTAATTAAACAATAGTTTCTCAAATAGTACTTTTTCACTCTCAATCAGCAAAAGAAAAAAAGTATAGTACTTAAAATTACTCACACTTAGTATCTTTGGCAAAAAAAAAAAAATACTCAGCAAGTACAATAACTCTCGTTGACATATGGTAGATGTGGCAATAAAAACGAGTGCTTAAAAGCGAGGTGTTAAAAACGAGGTTGCTGCTTATTTTATTCCTTTTACATTTATCACGTCAAAAGACGAAGAGAAGTAGGGAAAAATAAGAAAAAGACTCAGAATCGGCAATTTACTATCAGTTTTAAGAAAAGTACTTTCCTTCACAGCAGAATCGCGCCAAACTGACTATAGGATGCTCTCCAATCGACAAAAAAAAAAATTTTAAACCCTAAAAATATGAGTTTTTTCTTTCTCTTTTTTAAAACAATATATCAACAAACATAATATTTACAATTATAACAAACATAATACTTAATTTCGTGAAACTGTAGCCTTTTCCTTTGAAATGATAGCTTGAAATATTCTGTCAGTTTTCTTAGAAAACATAATATAACCCTTATCGCTACATGCGCTAGCCCATTTTAAATTCGTTTAATTAGAATAAAACACCTCAAATGGAACTTAACTACTACCCTTTTTTCTTTCCTATGGGAGAAATCGTGAATTACCAGACAATGAGTTAATTAAGGTAAGATTCTTCTTAATGGCTTGTATAATCTTTAGTTTTCGTGTCTTAACAAAAACTGTTAATGATTCTGACATTTCTCTGCCACTAAGAGGTTTTACTTTTCACTCTTCAGTTAATTTTTAGAAGTACAGAACAAGTAAGAGCAAAAATAAATCTTTTATCCTTAATAACTAAAAAGGATTAGATGCGTATGATATTAAAACAGTTATAATAAATTTTATATGTGTTTTTCTTGGTTGGCAAAACTTTTAAAAAAAACAAATGCTCTTTTTTCATCGGATGTTATTACAGAAAGATAAAAATATGTTAAGCTGCACCTGACAATTTGATGAACAATATAAAAGAATTTTTTTAGTTGTATACAGGCAGTTTTATCATCATTCAAATTATATCATTCTTAATTTATTTTAAAGCATTCTGACCACCATGATTGAAAAAAATAGGAGTTAATTTTACAACATGGATAAGTTTAAAGATTTTAGAATCACCAAAATTATATTTTTATTTATTAATTACATTCTTTGCCCAATTCTTTTTTTTTTCATTTATTGTACGTCTTCAAAATTTATTTCAAACAAATCGAATGCATTTCAATTTTTAAAACTAGAAAAAAACAATAATAAATTAAACAAATTTTGTAACAAATTAATTGAATATCATCCAATGTTACTTTGCCGCGGTGACCTGGTGTTAAGGTCTCAGTATCAAGGTCAAAAGATTAAAGGTTCGGGATCTGAATCCATCAAATAACCGGCATGTAAGTGGGTTTGATGTACACTAAAACCGTTGGTGCAAAACATTCTACCACTGGTGTAGAGTGGACATTTAGAAAGAGGAGCGCAAGTTTGAGTATTGTTCTCGTCTATGACGCAATTCTGACCACTATTCAAAATTACGCGGCCTGTCCGTAAAGCGCCTTAAGCCGTGGTTACACGACCCGAGAATATTCAGACGGACCACGCTTTTCCCCTTCAGACCTCTCCTGCGGTTTTCTGGGCGCCTTTGACGCCTGGGCAGTTTACCGACAAATTATCGGTAGACACGACGATCATCAAAGAAAACCAGAAAACCACAAGAGGTGTCGAAGGGGAAGCACGTGGCTCGTCTGAACGGCTGGACAGGTCGTGTAACCACGGCTTTAGCGTTACTTGATAATAGGATATTAATATAAATCAAATCAGCTTAATCTTTGTTATTGATTTAAAAGCCGAGCTCGGTATTTAACAAAAAAAATACTAAGCATAAAAACAGACTTCGAGTGCACTTCAAACTTAAAACATTTTAAGCACTTTTTACAATACTAGGAATACAAATAGGTTGAATCCAAAGTTTAAACAACGAATTTTTATTATAGATGAACTCGCTATTTCGCCGATTTGATTATATTATTATTTTAAAACTATTTTTGATCAAATATTTGCTCCATATGGTTAAATAATAAAAAATACTTTTTGGAATGTGAAATAAAGATTTAGTATATATGCCCTTATATTTTGTTACCATGAATAGTAATTGCAGAAACGCTTAATATCCTTTTTCTTGATGATGGATTGCTAAATATTCGTTTATACCCAAGATTTGTTACTGATGATCAAATTTTACTTATATGAAAAGCAAGATATCGCATAATGGACTGGATCGTGAACATATCACTAAATGCAATAGTCACAATATGTTCAGCCGAGCAGATCCAAATAGCATTTTTTGAACAATATTTTTATTCAAATGAGTTGTAAACACTGTACATAAAAAACAGAACTTCGTTGACGTACCTTTGATAATTAATTCCTTTATTGATATTGCAGAAATGCAGAAATTTAAGATATTATTTTAAAAGCTGCATTTTAAACTTAATAGGTTCTTTCTTAATACTAGAGCTCGATGAGTAATGAAAACAGGCGAGCGTGATAAAATATGGAAAAAGACGGAAAATGAACCAATACATGAAGATACATCAGTAGAGGGATATTTTCAGAGGACATCAATAACTACACTATGGTGGGAGATGTATATCTAAGATTCGCCTCATCGTCTTTATCGTAGGATGGGCTTCTCAGGTTAAACATCAGATTTGGCAATTGTGTAGCATTCCTTCCAAAGGCGAGTCTTAATCTTCCATGTAAGACTCGCCTTTGCTCTCTTGATTTGTTTTTCATCGTCATTTTTCATTAGCTATTGTTTCCTTTTCTCTTTTACACAGTATCAGATTTAGGTATTTTGAGACATTCAAATCTAATTTTGTGGCTTATGATATTTAGCAATGTTCATTATCAACCTTATCTTTTAATAAACAGTCTTTTCATTTTTCAACACATTTTTAATGTATTAAAGTTTTATTTTCGATTATTTTTATCTTATTCAATTTGTGGAAATATATTTGTTTACATTTATGTATTATGACTTCAGAAAATTCTTAACTTATCAGAAATTCATCACTATTTTCATAATGTGTAGACGAAAGTACACTCGTCTTAATATATTTTTGTTTATTAGAATTCCTCGAATGAAGAAAGAATTTTCTGAAGTATATTTTAAATAGTTACAATTGAAAGTTATTTATTTTTTTAAAGTACAGCAGTTTCTTAAAAGTTGTGTTTTAATTCCATTTTCTAGAAAATGCATTTACGGCAAAATTTATTTCTGATGAGTAGATTTTTAAGTACAGCTAAATAATAAGGCATGTAAGTGAAATATACATAATATTTACTACTATTTTACTATATTAGTAGGTACTGTAAACAAACAATAAAATCTGAATCTGCGTTCCATTATTAGAATTTGAAATTTGTAATTATGAAATTACTTACATTTTGTAAATGAAAATGATAATAAAATGTATATTTAATTTCTGTTTCACATAACTCATGAGACAAAGATGTAAGCTTAATTTTTTCCCTATATAGTTTAGCATATTTTATTCAGAAACTTTTTCTAAAAATAGTACGTCAAAGCATTGTTTTAGCTCTTACCTTGCAACAGAACTAAATATTTATAAATTTCAAAAAGAAAGATGTATTCACTTGAATATCATTTATTCACAGCTGAAACAATAATTTGTTCTCTCTAGGATCGTATTACAGAGAATCTTGCCTTCCAAACAGCAGTTTATAATTTAGTGGAGAGTTTTCTTTATCTTTGTTTCAGAACTCATCTTACAACAGAAATATAAAAGAAATAATAGTATAGCCAAAAGGTAACATAACATTGTAATCTCCGAAACTAAAAACCGAAAAATTAAAAACTGCTTGCAATCAAAACAATGAAAAATAAAAGAATAATAAATTGAAATGTTGGTGCTTAATCTCCTAATAAAAATTTTATATTAATCATAAAATGTTACATTTTATATGCAACATAATTTCATACACTTTTTGTGCAAAATTCATAATCAAAATATTCATATCAATTCTAAAAATCTTGGCTTTTTTTCCATCTTAACCTGTTAATCGAGTATGACTAAATATTTCTATGTGAAACCAGATGGATGTTATTGAATTACCTGGTTAACAGTTTAAATTATAATTTTTATGAGAATGAAATTCCCCACTACATAAAAGATTATTGCCTCTCTACATCTAATTTCTAACAGCTCTTTTAATTAAAGTAGCTATTATTTCCTTCTTTGATTAATTGATTCACCGAGATAAATAATTGCTAAGCATTTCAATTAAATATTTTAAATAATAATGGCTTAATGGCTTGCTTAGTACATTATTTTTTTAATAGAAATAAAATTCGAATAAAACTTTAAATATTAAATTTAAAACCTTCCATCATTCTATTCATTGTTCTACACATTCCTTTAATTTTCTGTCATACCATTAATTTTTATCTATAAAATTTCCAATATATCGCGGGAAAAGAAGCAAATTTCAAAAATGAGCGAAAACAGCACCATTGCTTAGTTTTGAAGTTAAAACTTAATTGTAAGAAAAATCGCGTCGCGTATCTTTTGAGAAAAGCATATTTTACATTTACACCCAGTGAACATGGAAAAATAAATAAAATCATATCTTGAAAGTGAAAAAAACAATATAATATACTATTAGAAATAATACAAATAATTTAAATATCACTTCAATAAGGAAATACAAAATATGTTTTAAATTGATTTAAAAATTTTTGATTATTATTAATTTTTTTAATTTTAAGATTATGTAAAAATAATTTTTGTACAGAGATATTTTCTAAAATTATCACCGGTAAGCTCCAAAATCAATCAATACAATATTCTAGCAATTTATTAAAAAAAATTGAGATGGCAATTACCTCCTTACAGCCTTAATACACATAGATAAATATGTATTCTCCTTTATTATTTGTTGTAATAATTGCATTTACAGTTATTATTCAAATTATTCATTCAAGTTAAAATCAATTTAAAAAGGAAAATGGATATCAAATTCGCTCTTAATTAAAATAAACTAATTTTACAATTTAATAGATATATGTTTAAATAAATGAACTCCAAAATTGTATGAAAAAAAAACTAAGATCTCATTTTGGTTGGCACGTAAGTAGAAATCGCTTCATAGATTTTCTTTTTCCATCTGGAAATTCCAAGGGGGGAAAATATTTAGATAAAACAAAAAAAGTCCTTCAGAGACAAAAAAAAATGAAAGTTTCTACTTCACGTCGATAGATGGCGTCATGTCTTTTTTCTATAAAGAATTGTGGTCGCTTAAAGCAGTATTTTTGGAAGTGATGAAAATGTGCGATAATTTAATTTTAAAAAATAAAATAATTTTAAATTAATATTGAAGATAAAAAAATAGTGTATTAGTATTGCAAAATAAGGCAAAATTCTCTGCTTTATAATTTTAATTATTAATTATTTCTAAAATCCATATTTTCAGTTCTTTGTTCTTCACTCTAATCATAAACAGTCTTACAATCAAGGACAGAAAACAATAAAACATAGCTGTTTCTTTTTTTTTCTGGAAGTAGATAAAAACAATATTTCAGAAAGTGGAGATTATTTCAATGTTAGCAAATAATCACCATAATTGTAATAGATTAGTTCACTAAAAAGAGTTAAAGCAAGTTGCGTCATTCAAACTTGTGGTGGAATGTAGATTATTATGATCTGTGCAGGAAGAAAAGGACTTGATTTTTCAGAAATATTTCTTTAATAACCACATTCACACACTGAACAAATAAAAAGACAAGACATAACAAGATATTCACGCGCGTAGCTTAACAGTACAGTATCACATTCTCATTACACTCGCAATGCTAAATGCATTATGGCATAGCATATGGCATAGCCTATCAGGCATAGCCATCTAGTATCCAAAAAAGAAGATAAAGAGTTATGTAACTACTACATACGGATATCCAAAATTCTGAAATTTATTTTATAATTCCTTATAGTTCTCAAAATTGTGTGTGAAAAATTTAGTTTAGACAGCTAAATCAAATTTTTCGAATGTTTTATGAATATTATATTTCTTACTAATTAAATGGGGTCACGAAATAACAAAACTTCACACAATTAACGATGATCAGAATTGTTATTAATTAGAATACAAAAAAATAAATTGAAACAAAACTTACCGTCACATCACACAAGATTTTTTATTATTCATTGACGATTAATTTTTTACATTTTCTTTCTATGGTAGAATCAAAAGAATAGCAAAAATTACCTTCAAAATAAATAAGATTGATTTTTTTTTAAAATTCAAGAATAATTTTTCCAGTGATGTGCATTTATTCGAAAGCTTTAAACAACTGTGGCATACCTGCCGATTTCATTGTTAAAAAAAACACAACCTTTAAGTGATAACTTCCTTATAATCCAGCATCTACAATTTTATTGTGAACAAACATTGATAATCACGCGAAAAGTTAATAAAGCTCACTGCGGATGTTATTTTTAAAGCACAAAAGAAAATGTCTATTCAAATTGGACCAAAAACCGCGACCAAAAACCCGAGTCTTTCAGAATGCAATGAGTTAAAATCACAGAAATACTGCACAGTTTTTGAATATCACCATCATGAACTAAAAAAATATGGATAAAAATTACTCAGAATTAACTAATGATTTTTTTAAAAATATTATAGCTGACAATAAAATTATATCAATAAAAATAAAAATATTTTTTTTGAAAATTACTATTGATTAATTAATTATGCAGTGAATCAGCAAAAATTATTAAAATTACCACCTCCAAATTCATAAAAAAGTTTCTATTTTATAATTAAACTAGTTTTTAAATAATTTCATCACTTTCTTCCGTGGTTATTTGCAGTAATTAAAAGTATATCAGAAAAAGTAAACTAATGAATGGGATTCTGCACATGCACATGAAGAAATCATCTCAATTTCATAGATATTATCAAGTGCAACTACAATTTTCACATATATTACTTACTGTGTTGAAATAAAATTAAAGTACATAATATTTACAAGGTATTTTTCAGCATAGACACACATATATTTGACGCAGATTGGAATGCAATGAATGAGAAATTTATCAAAAAATTATTAGCATATCCAGTACTTTGAGTCTAAACTATATAAAAGAAAATTCAAAAAGTAGAAACTAATCCATTTTTCTTGAAATTTTTTAGGAATTTTATAGGCAAAAATTCAATTTTGCGTATAAAATTCCTAACAAATTTTAAAAATCCTTTTCAGATTAATTTCTAGTTATTTTTGTTGTTGTAGAGAGAATTACCCAAAATTACTGCGTCTTCCAATTGGTTTTGCCATTGATAGTTGTGAATTTACTGCATTAATTATAAGAGATTTGCTTTAAAGTAACATCGAAAGACATTTGATAGACAAACGCCAGCAGACAAGAGATAGCAGGAAGGAAAAATGAAACACAGAAGTTTTACTAATTAGAAATACCGCAGCGTATGAAAATATAATCAATTATATACCTAATTAATGATACTTTGATTTCAAATTTCCGGCCCCAATGTTTTATATATAGGGAAAGCTCCTTATTCGCGCTTCCTTCATTCGTGTTTTCACTATTCGCGGATTTAAAAAATGCGACCCAATTCCTACATTCGTGGCTAAAAATTTCTTTATTCGCGGTTCTAATAAGAACATACATAATAATAAAAGGATTCCAATAGGTATCCAACTCAATATCCTTTGTAAATGCCGTCAAATGGACTAATAAAAAAAGTGAAATAGATCTTATTACATTTTTGTCTAAAGTATGTTGTTAAATGCAAACTGCAAACATAGCCAAAATGGCGAATGGAATAGGACGAGATGGGTTCGAACAGACAGAATCAAGTGACATTCAGGAATTGCTTGAATCGCAAAATGGTCTGACTGAAACCGACTTGGAGGAAATGTTAAATTCACAGTCCATTGAAAAAGAGGCTTTAACAAGCACTGGAAATGTTACATTTCATTTGAAAAATCTTAGTGAAGGTTTAAGAATGGCAAATGAGCTTTGCGATTTCTTTATGAACATTGATCCGTGTGTGGAACGAAGTCTTATTTTTAAGAGGCAAATTGCTAATGCGACTGCTGCGTATCAGTCTGAATTGAAGGAGCTTTTAAAAACTGCAAAGCAAAAGAAAATTAGAAAATTCTTCAAACTAAGGCCTAAGCCTTGAGATAATTAACCAAAATGTTCAAAAACTTCAATTAAACTGATTTTTTTATAAATATATATATATATTTTTTTTTGTTACCTAGGAACGTATCCCCTATAATCCCATATAAAGGACCATTCCGTATTCACGGTTTCTGTATTCGCGGCATATTTGTGGAACATATACCACACGAATAAAGAGCTTTAACTGCATTGGAATACAAGTTAGAATAAAGAATCAAAAATCAGAAGAAATTCAATTAATTTATATTATTGTTTTATTTTTGACATTTCACTATCAAAGGAATTGCGGTACAAAATTAATCCTAAAAATTAAAATAGAAACGCCTCTCTCCATAGATAGAAAAGTCTGAAAAGACAATTGCTTAGAATTTAATTTTTCAAATAAAATTGAAATTTTTGTATTAATTATTTATTTATAAATAAAATTCTAAATAATCCACGATGCCTAATCAAAATCAAGGATTTATTCAAACCCAGGATATTTTCCAAAGATAAAATAAATATTCGATTAAAAACGGAAATCTGCGATGCACATTCCAAATTATACAGTTCAATTGGCCTCAGCGAAAATATATTAATCAAAGATATCAACATCGTTTTATCTCTTAGATATGTCATAAAGATACTTTTATATTAAAAACTTTATGAGAAAACATTTTGAAAAAAACATTATGATAATGCTTTAGGTCTGATTTGTTTATCTTTATACTCTTAAAAAGATAACAGCGTAATTGTACATATATAAACTTCATTTAAAATCTTCTAATTTGGTGAATATAAAGCAAATACTTAAAACAATGATAAGTAATAATGTAAAATATAGTTTAAAATATTTTTAGATTTTATAGAAATTAAAGGGAAAAAATGTACGGAATTAAAACTGATATTACTGAAAAATTAATTTTTTAAGTGGTATAAGAATGAATTTTGTGAAGCAATACGCGCAATTACAATTATTATGGGTAATAATAATTATTGAGAAACATTTTAACATTTTAGTTGACTTTTAAATAAAATATCACCAGACTTATGCAGAACGCTTTGAACATTTGCAATCTAAAAATACTACGTGAAAATTTATGCTCCTGATACTAAATTTGGTAATTCTAAGTCCAACGATCAAAACAAAAGTATATTTTAAACAATATTTTCATCATGCTTTTCAAATATAATAATTAATTTTGAAAAAGTATGTTACCCTATTTCCATTATTATATTAAAAAGCACAAATATTATTATATATCCAAAGCTTATTTTTGAACATGAAATAAAATTTATGAAAAATTATCAGAGAAAATGCATTTTTTTCATAATATTTCTTCTAAGCTCTCATTATATAAATTGTTAATATTTTGTTCCTTTGATTAAACATAAATTGCATATTATTTCAAATTTTACAAATGGCTTTAAAAATACAGCTAATTTAAAAACAAAAAGAAAATTATCTTCGCCATTTCAAGCCCATGCAAAAATAATGCCTAGTTTCAGAAACATAATTTAGAAAATTATACTTTTTTTTGTACAAAAAAAAAACCAAACTAGAAAAACGGCATTCTTCGCTAACGAAAAAATAGCCTTCATCCACCACAGTAAGCGCGTCAATGGATGAAAATAATCACACAAAGCCTCACTATTTCTGTGAGTCACGAATTTCCTGAATCGGGATTCCGAAGGTTTTTCCAGAAATGTTTGCAATATCAGCGCCGTTTTGACACGCGAACCACTCCTTCCTTCAACCTCTCTCTGGGATAAGGATAAATAAATAAAACTTCAGGCGCCCCCTACTGGGAATAGGAAAAAGCGCAAGCAGCAAATGGCTACAGGACTTTTTTTGTCTCGAGAAAGGAAAACGTTTCTTTAAAGGCCAGGTAGGAGAGAAAATTTGCAATTTTTATGAGTGCACTGAGGTTCTGGCTAGCGTGCATTTTTGATGGCGGTCGCTTAGGCTTCCAAGTCAGTAGTTTGTTTCAAGAAAATGTTTATAAATGGAACTTTCGGAGGGTTTGATGATGTTATGTTTGCTGTTTATACATTTTGGAAAATCAAATTATGATGATTTGTAAGGAGTACGTGATTCACGCACCTTCGAGTTGGAAAAAAACAAAAACTTGCCCCATCTGCTCTTGCAATTGCTTTCTTTTATTATCATTTTTCTGTTAGGTTTTAGCATGTGCAGCGTGAGAAGACAGCAGGTATGGCGAGTTTTAGTTTATTTATGGAATGAGATTTCAAGTTCAAAGGGAGAAATTGTTTTCCTAATTCATCAATTTAAAAATACGTACGTGAATCAAAACGCAATCTTAAGCAAATTTACCATGAGTAAAATACTTTTTCCTAATGATCAATATTCAGAATTTCACATTTTAAATTATAGTTCAAATATGCAAGCTTCTCAAAAATAATAAAAGTTCAAGAAAAGATTTCAAATATTTTTTTTCTTGAAACTTCAAAAGTTTAGAATTAAGTAGAAAATTAGATTTAAATATAAAATTAGGTATAAAGCATTTCATTTTAATTTTTTCATATTTAGTGTATTGGCGTATAAGTAACAAAAGGTGATAATCATTATATATCTTCGATCAATCGTTTTATATCAAATTGAAAATAAGAAAGTCGTCCTCCCCTCCATGCACCTAATAGTGTTTTTTTTTTTTTTTTGAAACGGGAAGGCATGTTTTTTCTAGTCCTGCCACGTCTCTGATATTATTCCTTCCTAGCCCATTTCTCGGGTATTAAGATAGGGCCTATCTTACTTACTCATATGATAGTCATCAAAAACTTCGATTTCGAAATTTTAATAACACCACTCCCTCTCTTTAGTCTTTTTATACCTGAAAAAAATGTTTGAAACTATGCATTACATCCCATCTACGAATTCAACCAACAGAAGTGGCCTCCTCCCAAATTTTCAGGCATTGATATCCCCCCTCACCACATACACATAAAATTGGGAGGTTTGGACAAGGGCCTAAATGATATATATGGAATTGGAGAATGATAGTTATGAAATACCAAATTTTGCCATCAATCTAGTGTTTTCATTGAATCTAGCATGCGATCTTTAGCAATTAATCACTGGCAACTGGTTAATGGAAAAAAAAATTATCAGAAATCCCGAACACGTATTTTGGAACGAAATTCCAATGTGAATTTCTTCCATTATTGAAAGCAGGGTTAGAAACATATATTTTCCTTGAGAGATCACAAATAGAACAGCGAAAGAAAATGCAAAATTAAACCTTTACTACACTACCCTTAAGATTACTATAATTAGATTACCTACCCTACAATGCCTTTAAAATCATTATATCTTGGGATTCGACTTCATTAGAGAGACTTATGTAAATAATATACAGAACACATAATGCTATCAAAATAATAAAGCTTCATTGTCTATTATAATTTGCTGCTTAAAATTACTTTATTGAGAAAATCATGAATTTTAAGCTATACATAACAGCATTAACTCAAATTAAACACAACCTATTTTCCTGACGATCCAGCAGGTCACTAAAGAAATTAGTACTCAATAAAATATTATATCTGAAATAAACAGTTCTTCCTAGCTTATGTGTAGGACGATAAAATAAATTTTTACCCACAATGTTTTTGAATAATTTTCAATTACATTTAATGAAATTTGTGATGAATTTAATCAAGGGAAAAAAGAAGACTGAAAATGAAATCCACTTTTCTTTCTTTATAAATCAATATCTGATAAATATTACCAATTTACTTTTCAATTAAGAAAATTCTTTCCGTGTCAGCAGCTCAAAAATTTACTTGATAAATTTAATTATTATTCCTTTGAAATAAAAAAAAAATTCTAAAGGCAACTGACACCAACTTCCGAAAAGTATCTTAATAAAATTAATAATTATTTTCCTTTACTTTAAGACGTTTTAATTAATTAAAGAATGCATTTACATTAATTAGTTAATGAATGTTGACAATTTGCGATTATTCGCACGAATAGAACCAAGTACAGAATAAAAATTCTCGAAGTATTTGTTTAATGTATTGTTTAAGTATTTGCTTAATGCCAGAATAAATAAACTGTTCTTTTAATCAAATTAGATTCAGAAAAAAATGTTTGTGATACGTAAGCAAAGCTATTCGATTTTTTTTCCTTTGAAAAGCTGATTTTTCAGTTTCTGTTTAATTAAATAATAATGTCGAAAAGTTAATTGGTTTTGTGCAATAAATTTTAACAGTAAACAGGGCAAAAATTGGAAGTCTGAAAAAAAATCCATTGAGCGATTTTGTTGAATCGTGACATTGCAGAACTCCTTGAATACAAAAAATATTTTTAAGTTGATAATTTCCTTTATGCGAATTTTATGAGAACAATAAGTATCTCCTTTTAGGATTAATATATCGTCGGGTAAAGTTCGGCTAACGTCAGTTTTTTCTAATTCGGATTTTGGATCAGATAGGTCAAATTACACTCGTTTCTGTTCAAGAGAGATTCTAAATAGAAAACATACTTATGGAATTTATATAAGAGAATCGAGGAGAGTAACATTCCTTTTCAATTTTATAATTTTTCTCAGTACTACTTTTAACAAATTATGGAGAAAATAAATAACTTTTCAAAACCGCACTTTTGTCTTTTCTTATTAGAATGCAGATAAATCACAAATTGGGCATTCAAATCAATGATCATTTCAAGTAATAAAATAAGCTTTTCTTAAAAAATCCTAATGCCATCTATTTCCTTTAAAACATAATAACAGTAGGTATGTCTTATTGACCCAATTTGAGTTCATGCAAAATTGGTGAGATAAATATCTCGTCAATGTAAATTTAGAATCTATTCTTTACCTTACAAGAAAAAAAAAGAATGTGGCATCATGACACAGCACAGATAACGCAGGAATTAGATGGCACTAGCAATTATGGTTGTCTTGTAATTGAGGCGTTATATGAAATCATTGTTTTTAGATTATAGTCATTTGGGGGATTATCGTATTTAATTATTAGTGGACCCTTAAGTTGCTTCTAGAAAATAAATATCACATTAATCCGATAAACAATAATCGAAAACCGGCCATAATTTTTTTCAAAAAGGGGAAACTTAACACACAAAAAAATAGACAAAACAGAAAAATATGTATTTTTAATCCATATTTTTGATATAAATGGGAATAAATTCAATTGTTTTTGGGATGATGTTTATAAATTCGCTCATTTCATTGTCTAATTCTGTATTTTTTTAATGTAATCTGATTTTTTCATAGAAATTCTAACAGAATCCCTAGTTTCATACAAACGTAACTGCCTTTTTCTGCAGAATATATACACTGAAGTGACAAAAGTCATCGGATAGCAATATGCAAATATACAGATGGCAGTAGTATCGCAGCGAAAAAGTATAAAAGCGCAGTTCGTTTTCCAGAGCTTTCATTTGTGTTCAAGTTATTCATGTGAACAGGTTTTTCGTGATTTATGGCGGCACGACGAGAATTAACAGACTTAGAACGTGGAATGTTAGTTGGAGCTAGACGCATGGGTCATTCCATTGCGGATATCGTTAGTGAATTCAACATTCCGAGATCCACAGTATCAAGAGTGTGCCGAGAGTATGAAATTTCAGGCATCACATCCCATCATGGACAGCGCAGTGGGCGACCACCTGCACTTAACGACAGAGACCGCCGAGGTCTGTGTAGAATGGTCAATGTTAATAGACACGCAACACTTCGTCAAATAACTGCAGGAATCAATGTGGGACGTACGAGGGACGTGTCCGATAGGACTGTGCGGCGAAATTTGTCTTCCTTGGGCTATGGCAGCAGAAGACCGACTCGAGTGCCTTTACTGACAGCACGACATCGCCTGCAGCGACTCTCCTGGGCTCGTGAGCATATCGACTGGTCCCTAGACCAGTGGAAAACCGTGGCGTGGTCAGATGAGTCACGATTTCAGTTGTTACGAGCTGATGGTAGAGTTCGAGTGTGGCGCAGATCACACGAAGCCATGGACCCAAACTGTCAGCAAGGCACTGTTCAAGCTGGTGGTGGCTGCATAATGGTGTGAGCTGTTTTTACATGGCATGGACTCGGTCCTCTGGTGCAACTGAACTGATCATTGACTGGAAATGGTTATGTTCAGCTGCTTGCAGATCACTTGCAGCCATTCATTGACTTCACGTACCCACACAACGATGGGATTTTTATGGGTGACAATGCGCCATGTCACCGGGCCAAAACTGTTCGCGATTGGTTTGAAGAACATTCCGGACAATCCCAGCGCATGATCTGGCCACCTAGATCGCCCGATATGAATCCCATCGAGCATTTATGGGACATCGAAAGGTCCGTTCGTGCCCAAACTCCTGCACCATCCTCACTTTCACAATTATGGACGTCTATGCAGACAGCATGGCTCAATATTCCTGCAGAGGACTTCCAACGACTTGTGGACTCCATGACACGTCGAGTTGTTGCATTTCGCCGGGTAAAAGGAGGACCGACACGATATTAACAGTCATCCCATGACTTTTGTCACTTCAGTGTATGTGCTTAATTCAAATTAAACTTCAAGATAAAGAAAAATTTTGAAATCGAGCCAACATAATAATGATATTAAAGCACTATTCCAATCTGCAAGCAATATTTCACTCCTAAATTTTCCATATAAACTGCTCTAATTAAGCAGTCTTTCTTTTTTTTTCAAGAATAAGTGTAAATTGCGTAATTAAAGGCTTCATAAAACAAAAAAAAGGTTTTTTAATATTGAAATTGCACAATTAAACTGGTATATTTTTTTAAAAAAAACTATTAAACTTTAAAATGGTGTAGTAATCAAATTGTTTATAATATTTTCCGAAATCATGGAACAAAAACTTTAAAAGCCAATCTTATATTTCCTTTATTAAAATTTCATAAAAAAGATTCCGAGGTGTATTTTTTATTTTTAAAGTTTGTCAATGCTGCATTTGGTAACTCAGACTGTCTACAAGTCAATCGATTTGTAGAAAGCCTGATCTACGAATTATTTTTACTGTACTCAAGTTTATTTGGCCATTTTGTGATTATCCCAAGGTAGCCAAACTCCATTACAAGATTTCGTCAAAGTTGTTATATTCCTGGGTTTACTTTTCTGATTACACCAAAATTGCCAAGGCCGAATTACCAACAGCCGACAAGAAAAAAAATAGCATTAT